>CAMZMU010000074.1:54802603-54939630 GCA_947311845.1 Poa pratensis | reverse complement strand
CTGCTAGCGCTAAGTTGACGAGGGAATATCTCCCCGGCAACAGCGCCAGAAACTATGCTTGTAACGTCACACGTCAGTTGGGAACCCCAAGAGGAAGGTATGATGAGTGCAGCAGCAAGTTTTCCCTCAGTATGAAACCAAGGTTTATCGAACCAGTAGGAAAACGAGGTTGCTTCGAAGGTGTTGGTGAAGGAGTGTAGTGCGGCGCAACACCAGGGATTCCGGTGCCAACGTGGAACCTGCACAACACAATCAAATTACTTTGCCCCAACTTAACAGTGAGGTTGTCAATCTCACCGGCTTGCTGAAAACAAAGGGTTAAACGTATCGAATGGAAGATGATGTTTGTTTGCATAAAACAGTAGAGAACAATGATTGCAGTAGATTGTATTTCAGATGTAAAAGAATGGACCGGGGTCCACAGTTCACTAGTGGTGTCTCTCCAATAAGATAACTAACATGCTGGGTAAACAAATTACAGCTGGGCAATTGACAATTGATAAGTGCATATAACATGCATGTGTGAGTTGTGGTGTCTACTATGAGATTCATTTGGGCATTACGACAAAGTACATAGACCGCTATCCAGCATGCATCTATGCCTAAATAGTCCACTTTCCGGTTAACATCCGTACCCCTTCCAGTATTAAGTTGCAAGCAACAGACAATTGCATTAAGTAATGTGCGTAATGTAAACAATACATTCATCCTTGAATAAAGCATTGCTGTTTTACCCCTAGTGGCAACAACACATCTACAACCTTAGAACTTGCTGTCACTATCCCAGGTTAAATAGAGGTTGAACCCAACTATCATGCATAAATACCCCCTCTTGGAGTCACAAGTATTCACTTGGCCAAGGCTTCAACAAGTAACGGAGAGCATGCAAGATCACAAATGACATAGACATGATAATATAATATTCAGCTCCACATAGGTATCAATATAAGTCAGATCCCAGCAAACACAACATGTAGCATTACAATAAGATGATCTTGATCATGATAGGCAGCTCACAAGATCTAAACATGATGGCACAAGTGGAGAAGACAACCATCTAGCTACTGCTATGGACCCATAGTCCAAGGATGAACTACTCACGCATCACTCCGGAGGCGGGCATGGCGATGTAGAGCCCTCCGGTGATGATTCCCCTCTCCGGCAGGGTGCCGGGAAGAGCTTCAGAACCCCCCGAGTTAGGGTTGACGACGGCGGCGGCAGCGAATATGTTCTGGATGAAAGGCTCGGTGTTTTAGGGTTTTCACGTCTCGGGGAATAAATAGGCGAAGGGGCGATGTCGGCGGACCCCCGAGGGGCCCAAACCACAGGCGGCGCGGTGGGCCCCTGCCGCCGCCTTGGTTTGGCCACCTCGTGGCTCTTCGTCTCTCCTTCGGACTCCGTGTACGTGTTGGAAAAATAGGGACTTGGCCTTTTGTTTCGTGCAATTCCGAGAATATTTCCAGAAGTAACTTTCTGAAACCAAAAACAGCAGAAAACAGGGAACTGGCACTGTGGCATCTTGTTAATAGGTTAGTCCCAGAAAATGCATAAAAGTGATATGAAGTGTATATAAAACATGTAGCAAATGGTATAATATAAGCATGGAACAGCAGAAATTATGGATACGTTGGAGACGTATCAAGCATCCCCAAGCTTAGTTCTACTCGTCCTCGAGTAGGTAAAACGATAACAACAAATAATTTCTGAGGAGACATGCTTTCACACAATCTTGATCAATATATTGCAAGGCTCATGTCATGAATGAAGTGACTCAAAGCAATGGTCTATAGTTTGCTAACAAATAGATAAAGAGTAAACAATGAATCATATAAGCAAAAACTTTTCATGAATAGTACTTTCAAGACAAGCATCAAAAAGTTTTGCATAAGAGGTAACTCATAAAGCAATAGATTCAAAGTAAAAGGCATTGAAGCAACACAAAGGATGATTAAGTTTCAGCATTGCTTTCAACTTGTAACATGTATATCTCATGGATAGTTGTCAACATAAAGCAATATAACAAGTGCAATAAGTAAACATGTAAGAATCAATGCACACAAAGTTGACACAAGTGTTTGCTTCTAAGATAGAAAGGAGTAGGTAAACTGACTCAACATAAAGTAAAAGATAGGCCCTTCGCAGAGGGAAGCAGGGATTAAATCATGTGCTAGAGCTTTTTAAGTTTTCGAAAGCATATAGAGAGCACAAAATAAGTATTTGAGAGGTGTTTGTTGTTGTCAACGAATGGTAGTGGGCACTCTAACCCCCTTGTCAACCAGACTTTCAAGAGCGGCTCCCATGAAGGACGTTATCTCTACCAGCAAGGTAGATCATCCCTCTTCTCTTTTGTTTACACATGTATTTTAGTTTCTTTATAGATGACACTCCTCCCAACCTTTTGCTTACACAAGCCATGGCTAACCGAATCCTCGGGTGCCTTCCAACATTCACATACCATGGAGGAGTGTCTATTTGCAAATTAAGTTGCTTACTGATAAATCAGGGCAAAACATGTGAAGAGAATTATTAATGAAAGTTGTAATTAATTGGGGCTGGGCACCCCGTTGCCAGCTCTTTTTGCAAATTATTGGATAAGCGGATGTATATGCCACTAGTCCATTGGTGAAAGTCTGTCAGAAGTAAATGACAAGATTGAAAGATAAAACACCACATACTTCCTCATGAGCTATAAAACATTGACACAAATAAGGAGTAATAAAGTTTTGAATAGTTTAAAGGTAGCACATGAAATATTTACTTGGAATGGCAGGAAATACCACATAGTAGGTAGGTATGGTGGACACAAATGGCATGGGTTTTGGCTCAAGTTTTGGATGCACGAGAAGCATTCCCTCTCAGTACAGAGTTTAGGCTAGCAAGGTTGTTTGAAGCAAACACAAGTATAAACCGGTACAGCAAGAATCACATAAAAACATATTGCAAGTATTATAAGACTCTACACTGTCTTCCTTGTTGCTCAAACATTTTACCAGAAAATATCTAGACCTTAGAGAGAACAAATATGCATCCCAAGTCTCAACAAGCTCTACGGTAGTTCTCCACTACTAGGCTTTAACTACATGATGCAAGAGCTTAAACATGATCTACTTGAGAGCTCAAAACAATTGCAAAGCATCAAATCGAAACAAGACAATGATCTACAAGAATGCATATGTCTTTTCCAATACCAACTACTACATGTAGCATTTTCTTTCTTCCAAACAAACACCAATCAATTTATTTAAACATAAACTCTCCAAATGATAATATAATGCAGCAAGAGAGTATTTATAAACAAGTGCTAACAGCTCGAAGAGATGCATGAAAAACAGGAGCTAAAAGCACTGCAGTAGCTAGTTAAGAATACTCAACAAATATAAGTGAAGAACATGAGTATTCACATGAAAAAGCGGAGCGTGTCTCTCTCCCACACAAGGATTGCTAGGATCCGAATTTATTCAAACAAAAACAAAAATAAAAACACACAGACGCTCCAAGTAAAGCGCATAAGATGTGAAAGAATTAAAATATAGTTTCACTAGAGATGACCTGATAAGTTTGTTGATGAAGAAGGGGATGCCTTGGGCATCCCCAAGCTTAGACGCTTGAGTCTCTCTGAATATGGTTGGGATGAACCACGGGGGCATCCCCAAGCTTAGGCTTTTCACTCTTCTTGATCACATAATATCACCCTTCTCGCTTGATCCTTGAAAACTTCCTTCACACCAAACTCAAGACAGTTCTCATTAGAGGGTTAGTGCATAATCAAAAATTCTCATATTCTGTAATGATACAATCAATCCCAAAGCTTCTGGACATTAGCTACAGCCACCAATGCTTTGTGGAGCAAAGAAATCCACACAAACACAGTAAAAGAGCGAATGCAAAACAAAAGGCAGAATCTGTCAAAAACAGAACAGTCTGGAATGACGAATTTTTTCGAGGCACTTAAGTTGCTCAGATGGATCTGGCCTAAAATAATGAAAGTTGCGTACATATCTCAGGAATATGCGTGATTTTTTCAGAATTTTTTGAATTTTCTACAGGGAGATAAGCTCAAATCCGTGACAGCTAAAAATCTGTCACTGCGCAGAAATCCAAATCTTGCATCAACTTTCAATATAGAACTTTACTTGGCACAACATTGCGATAAAATAAAGATACAAAGGAGTTGCTACAGAAGTAACAAAACTCCTTGACTCAAAGAAAACAAAAATAACAGCAAATAAAAACGATGGGTTGTCTCCCATAAGCGCTTTTCTTTAACGCCTTTCAGCTAGGCGCAGAAAGTGAAAATCAAGTGTTGTCAAGTGGCAAATCATTCAAATCATCAAAAGCTTCTTCCAACACACAGCTTGTAACAATGGGTATCTTAGATGTTCCTGGAGGTGTTTCATTATTACCTTTAACCGTACTAAAAGTTTTATCAATTTTAAGCTCATAATGAGTCTTTGGTTTTGGCACTTTAGGAACATACATAAACTTTTGCTCTCTACCCACATAAACTTTCTCCTTTTTAGACTTAAGAGAAGTAAAGGTTGAACTTAAGGTTTCAATAGCTTCCTCTAACTCATCAATTCTATGATTTTGGGTGTCATGGATATTATTATCCTCAAGAACAGTGATTCTTTCATTGATGGTGGCTATTGATTCATTAGTCTTACCAATACAATCAAGAAAATTTGGAAAAAAATTCTCCATAGAGTCTAACTTATTTATAACATCCTCCAAGGTGATCTCAATTTTAATATCTTTAGTGGGTGGTGTTCCTACCAAACTTTCAATAATATTACAGGCTTCTAAAGCAGGAGTACCCAAGAAATTTCCACCTGTAAGAGTGTCTAGAACATACCTATACCAACTAGAGATACCAACATAAAAGTTCCTAAGGAGGATAGTGGTAGAGTGTTTCTTAGTACATCTATGATGAGCATCACTAATTCTATACCAAGCATCTTTCAAATTTTCACCTCCTAGTTGCCTAAAAGAACGAACTTCAACTTCAGGAGCATTCATTTTGAAAAACAAAATCAAACCGAATTAAACAAGTAACTAATTTTTTTTGTTTTTGATAAAGAGAGCAAACAAGACTAAATAAAAATAAACTAAGCAAGACAAATAACAAAGTAAAGAGATTGGGTGTGAGAGACTCCCCTTGCAGAAGCAATTCGGTTTTCCCCGGCAACGGCGCCAGAAAACGTGTTGCTAGCTAAGTTGACGAGGGAATATCTCCCCGGCAACAGTGCCAGAAACAATGCTTGTACGTCACACGTCAGTTGGGAACCCCAAGAGGAAGGTATGATGAGTGCAGCAGCAAGTTTTCCCTCAGTATGAAACCAAGGTTTATCGAACCAGTAGGAAAACGAGGTTGCTTCGAAGGTGTTGGTGAAGGAGTGTAGTGCGGCGCAACACCAGGGATTCCGGTGCCAACGTGGAACCTGCACAACACAATCAAATTACTTTGCCCCAACTTAACAGTGAGGTTGTCAATCTCACCGGCTTGCTGAAAACAAAGGGTTAAACGTATCGATGGAAGATGATGTTTGTTTGCATAAAACAGTAGAGAACAATGATTGCAGTAGATTGTATTTCAGATGTAAAAGAATGGACCGGGGTCCACAGTTCACTAGTGGTGTCTCTCCAATAAGATAACTAACATGCTGGGTAAACAAATTACAGCTGGGCAATTGACAATTGATAAGTGCATATAACATGCATGTGTGAGTTGTGGTGTCTACTATGAGATTCATTTGGGCATTACGACAAAGTACATAGACCGCTATCCAGCATGCATCTATGCCTAAATAGTCCACTTTCCGGTTAACATCCGTACCCCTTCCAGTATTAAGTTGCAAGCAACAGACAATTGCATTAAGTAATGTGCGTAATGTAAACAATACATTCATCCTTGAATAAAGCATTGCTGTTTTACCCCTAGTGGCAACAACACATCTACAACCTTAGAACTTGCTGTCACTATCCCAGGTTAAATAGAGGTTGAACCCAACTATCATGCATAAATACCCCCTCTTGGAGTCACAAGTATTCACTTGGCCAAGGCTTCAACAAGTAACGGAGAGCATGCAAGATCACAAATGACATAGACATGATAATATAATATTCAGCTCCACATAGGTATCAATATAAGTCAGATCCCAGCAAACACAACATGTAGCATTACAATAAGATGATCTTGATCATGATAGGCAGCTCACAAGATCTAAACATGATGGCACAAGTGGAGAAGACAACCATCTAGCTACTGCTATGGACCCATAGTCCAAGGATGAACTACTCACGCATCACTCCGGAGGCGGGCATGGCGATGTAGAGCCCTCCGGTGATGATTCCCCTCTCCGGCAGGGTGCCGGGAAGAGCTTCAGAACCCCCAGTTAGGGTTGACGACGGCGGCGGCAGCGAATATGTTCTGGATGAAAGGCTCGGTGTTTTAGGGTTTTCACGTCTCGGGGAATAAATAGGCGAAGGGGCGATGTCGGCGGACCCCCGAGGGGCCCAAACCACCAGGCGGCGCGGTGGGCCCCTGCCGCGCCGCCTATGGTTTGGCCACCTCGTGGCTCTTCGTCTCTCTTCGGACTCCGTGTACGTGTTGGAAAAATAGGGACTTGGCCTTTTGTTTCGTGCAATTCCGAGAATATTTCCAGAAGTAACTTTCTGAAACCAAAAAAGCAGAAAACAGGGAACTGGCACTGTGGCATCTTGTTAATAGGTTAGTCCCAGAAAATGCATAAAAGTGATATGAAGTGTATATAAAACATGTAGCAAATGGTATAATATAAGTATGGAACAACAGAAATTATGGATACGTTGGAGACGTATCAAAGGCTCTCACCGGAATCCCACGGCTCCCAGAGCCACAAGACTCACAAGGTTGGGGCGCATCTCCACAACTTAATTGGAGGCTCCCAACTATCCCACGAGCCACCAAACTCCGAGATCAACAAGGACCGTCTAGGGCACTCCAACTACCCAAGAGGACAAGCTCTAGGGCACCCCAAGTACCCAAGAGTAACAAGCTTCTCAACTTCGATTTCCACGTATCACCGTGGAGAACTCAAACCGATGCAAACCGTTGCAATGGGCAAGAACACAAGAAGTGCTCAAAATCCTTTTCTCTCAAATCCCACCAAAGCAACTAATGCTATTGGTGGGAGAAGAGAGGAAGAATAAACAAGAACACCAAATTCTTTCAAGATCTAGATCCAAAAGCTTCCCTCACTTAGAGGAGAGATTGATTGGTGGAATGGTAGATCTAGATCTCCTCTCTCTTTTCCTTCTAATTGGAGGCAGGAATCATGGAGGAATAGAGAGAAAGCAAGCTCCAAAAGGTCAACAATGGTGGGGAAAAACGAGCTCAAGAGTTGAGGTCTCTTTGGAGAAGAAGACCCCTTAAGTAGGTGGGTCAAAATCTGCCCATTGGCCAGAAAAAGCAGGGGTCGGATAATCCGACCCACACTTGAATCGGATAATCCGAAATACATCAGAGAGCTGCAAAATAGCTGTTTTCGCGACCAGCAGAAATCTGGGTCAGATATTCTGATTCAGTTTGAATCGGAATATCCAATAGTCTGAAAACTGACAGAAACAGCAAAACGGAAACTGCAATATCTTTTTCATCCGGACTCTGATTTCGATGTTCTTTGGCTCGTTGGAATCACCACGACGAGCACGACAAGATGATGCAAGAAAACATCATATGCCTTCACGTGAGGAGGAATCCACAAGAGGAGAGTTTGACCTCTCTTATAAAAGACAAACCGGTAAAAACTCCAATATCAAAAACGCAACAAGATATTAATGAAATCCGTTTTTGATGAACTAGAGCTTGGTAAAGAGATGACACAAGCTCTAAATTCTCACATGGATGAAAGCCAATTAAGAACCAAGAAATATGATATGCCAAGAATGTAAAGGTTTGAGCTCTCTCCAACTGATACGCTAAAACTCAATCGAGAGCCCCTTTTGATAGAACGGTATCTATCCTATAACTCGGTCTCCCTACTAACAACATGAGACCGATAAAATAGAAATCCTAACAAGATCACACATTTGCCTTGCGCATTCCACTGGACTAGATGATGGCGATCTTGATCTTCTCAAGTGGACCACCTTTCTTGATTGCGCTTCGCTTGGTGAAGATCCACATATTTCTCCCCCATACACCACTATGGGAGAGCCTCTTATCGGCATACCTTCACATGAACATTATCTCCAAATGGGTGGCAAGCTTCAAGCATATTATATCTTTGAGATACTTCTCTTGAACTTGCACATCTCAAGGTTGATGACGATCACCACTTGACGTCATCCCATGGGCTATATGAAATCTTCATTTGATGCACACCAAATAAAGATACCTAACCACACATAGAAATGCCACACACATGTAATGGGTTAGTTGACAAAGCTATATGGATAATTTCTTACCATACCAAGAGATACATTATCCCACTTGGTACATCTTGGAGCTTTGTGTGTTGATCAATCTTGATCAACTTTTATCTTTTCTTATCTTTTCAATAGATGATTTCTTGAAGATAACCATGAATGTCACATAATCCTTTTCTTCAAGACATACTTGCAATATGCTCAACTTACACATGACCAATCATTGGATAACTCCTCGAATAACAAACTGGTCATCACATACTCTTCTTCTTGATCATATCAAGTATATATCCGTAACCTCAATGATCTTGATGCCCAAAACTTCAATATATCAACATATTCATGGCATCAATAACCTTGAATCCAACATATGGAGTTCAAGCATGGTCTATGAACAAACACTACAAGTATAACTCGATGCAACCATTAGTCCATAGGGATTGTCATTAATTACCAAAACTACACATGGGGGCGCCATGCCCTTTCAAATCAGAACCATTTTTTTCGGTTTGAAACCATTTTTAAAAAGGAAAATATTTTTCGGTTCGGGACCATTTTTCGGTCCGGAACTATTTTCGGAAAATCGGAAGCAATTTTTTCCCAATCGGATCATTTTTAAATCGGAACAATTTTTTGGTTCGGAACCATTTGAAAAAATGAATCTTTTTTTTTTGAAAATATGAATCACTTTCAAAATAAAGCTAAAATTAAAACATTTTAATAAGAAAAAGAAAAAGAAAACATAACATTTTTCGGTTCGGAACCATTTTCAAAAATGAACTATTTTTTCGGTTCGGAACCATTTTTTTTGTTTGGGTCATTTTAAAAAATGGAACCATTTTTTTTGGTTCGGAACCATTTTCAAAAGGTAAACATGTTTTCGAAAATATGAACCATTTTCAAAATAAGCGAAAATTAAAACATAAAAAGGAAAAAGTAAAACAGAAAAATGGAAACATATAACATAAAAACATAACGGTAAAAGAACAAAAAAAGAAAAAGGAAATGGAAATAGGAAACAGGAAAAGGAAAGAATAAAACGGAAAACATTGAAGAATCAGGAAATTTTGGAAACTCGGAACAAATAAGAAGACGTATAATGATATAGGAACTAACAGTCAGGGTGGCTCATTGGTTTCGCTAACGTTGCACGCACGTGAGGTGCTGTGTTCGAATCCTACCTGAGCGAGTTCTATTTTACTTTTTAACTACTGAAGAGTGTTAACAGGCCGGGCCAGATAATCTTCGCGAGCCAAATCGTGTAGGCGCCCCTGAATTCTAGGGCACCCGCGGGCGGCAAATAGGTTTGGCGCACAGCGCCGCCACTCCCCGTGCCTCCGGTCTCCCTCCTCCGCCGCCACCCGGAATTGGCGCTACGACACCGCGCTGCGCCTCCTCCGCCTCCACGCATCAGCACCCCCGTCGCCAAGCCTCTGAATCCCCTCTGTCCCCATGTTGGCGCTACGACACCGAGTTCTATTTTACTTTTTAACTGCTGAAAAGTGTTAATGGGCCAGCCCAGATAATCTTCGCGAGCGAAATTGTGTAGGCTCCCTGAATTCAGGGCCGCCCGCGGGCGGCAAATTGGTTTGGCGCACAGGGGTGCCCCTTTATGCCGCCCGTAGGCGCCCCTGAATTCGGGGGCGCCTACAGGGTTTCCTTCGTGGGCCGGCCCAAGAACTCCCTGCTTAGTTTTTCTTTTTCGTTTATTTTCAAAATGTTTTTGTTTTTGTTTTTCGTTTCTTTTTCTTTTTTATCCTTTTTTATGTTTTTGTATTTCTATATCTTTTTCTGTTTTTGTTTCCTTTTTTTGTTTCTTTGAAAAATGGAACAGTATAAAAAGCAAATAAGTTAAAAAAAATGGTTCACAATTTCAAATATGGAACCATTTTTAAAAATGGAGCCGATTTTTAAATTCAGAACCATTTTAAAAAATGAAACAATTTTCAAAAATCGGAACCATTTTTTTGATTCGGAACCATTTAAAAAGGAACCATTTTTGACAAAACATAAAAAAAAATTATACCATTTTCGGAAAAAAAATCGGAACCTTTTTTCGGTTCGGAACCCTTTTCAAAATGGAACCATTTTTTTTTGTTCGGAACCATTTTTGGTTCGGAACCATTTTAAAAAAGTAAACATGTTTTCGAAAATATGAACTATTTTCAAAATAAGCGAAAATTAAAACATAAAGAAGGAAAAAAAGGGAAAAAGTGAAACAGTAAAAAAATGGAAACAGATAACATAAAAACATAACGGTAAAAGAACAAAAAAAGAAAAAGAAAACAGAAATAGGAAACAGGAAAAAGAAAGAATAAAACAGAAAACAATGAAGAAACAGGAAATTTCGGAAACTCGGAACAAATAAGAAGACGTATAATGATATAGGAACTAACAGTCAGCGTGGCTCATTTGTGTCGCTAACGTTGCACGCAAGTGAGGTGCTGTGTTTGAATCCTGCCTGAGCGAGTTCTATTTTACTTTTTAACTGCTGTAGAGTGTTAATGGACCGGCCCAGATAATCTTCACGAGCGAAATCGTGTAGGCGCCCGCGGGCGGCAAATAGGTTTGGCGCACAGCGCCGCCACTCCCCGCGCCTCCGTTCTCCCTCCTCTGCCGCCACCCGGAACTGGCGCTACGACACCGCGCTCCGCCTCCTCCGCCTCCACGCCTCAGCACCCCCGTCGCCGAGGCTCTGAATCCCCTCTGTCCCCATGTTGGCGCTACGACACCGAGTTCTATTTTACTTTTTAACTGCTGAAGAGTGTTAATGGGCCGGCCCAAATAATCTTCGCGAGCGAAATCGTGTAGGCGCCCCTGAATTCAGGGGCGCCCACGGGCAGCAAATAGGTTTGGCGAAGAAACGGAGTGGGGCCCATGCTATAAGAAAAGGCTCCCTTTGTCGCCATGGACACCAGCGCCACCGCCAGTTTGCCTCGACGGATGGCTGCTTATCCCATCCAACCTTCCACCGCTCGGATCTTTAGGCATGCCGCCGATCAGCCGATTCGAGAGAGAGACGAGAAGGATAGGGCATGTTGCGGCTATGAGGGAGATAGAAGGCAGGGGATCATGGCGGTGGCTGTGTCGACGGAGAGAGCCGGGTGATGCGGCCATCTCCAGGTCACAATTGGATGGAGACATCAACGATTCACAAAATTCTTCTGGTCTGTATCTACATATTCACTCCAAATATTATACTCCTTCAGTTGATTCCTCCCGCTTCCATGTCTAGGAGGCTTGCATTAGAAATCACGAAGTTTGTATGTGCTTCTACTTGGCTATTTCTTTGATGTGGTACTTCAGTTTGGTTATTCAAGGGAATTGTTTTTGCTTGACTGATTGTTTGCTTGGAACACGTCTTGATGCATTGGTTTAATTCTGAGATGGTTCTTGCAGATGTGCGGAAATCGTAACTGATGGTACTGTCCATGGATATTGTTCCGACAGGTGAAGCCCACAGTTCAACCACTTAGTTCATATTGTATTCAGTTATCTTTGGCTATAAGCTTATACCCCTTTACATGATTTATTCTCTCTGCAGTATGCAGCATGCGGTCGTGCACCCGTGGTCTCTAACCATTACCGCACTAGCAGCGCTGATGTTCTCCTTTTCCAACATACAGCCAGTACTAATTCTCTGTGTGTGCATTGCGGACAGGGAACCCATTTGATTAAACGATCCAGAAAACCACCACAACTTTAACGATGTTGATTGATGCCTTATCATTCCATGTTTTGTTGTTTCTGTTGCGTGTAGACGTGGAGATTAAAAATGAAGTCAATCAACATGGCACTTTTAATTAGCAGCCTCGCAGCACCAGTACTGCAGTACACACATGCCAGATTTTTTTTTTTTTGCGGACACGCAAACTTGCGTGCCAGATAGATAGAAAGAAAAGAGAGTACAGGTGGGGCCAAAAAGGCCCTTACATGAAGTGGAAGAGAGAAACAGCTAGAGAGAAACATGCCAGATTTGAAGTAATACATTTATTGCCAAACTGTCAGTTCCAACCTTTATTACCGCCCAACTAAAGGTCACAACTAATTTAGATTCCTATCTTCATGCTCCTGAAAATTCCAGGCATGAAGAAAGGGATGCATTAAGTTGACACCACTTCGTCAAGTTAAGACTCGAGGAAGGGACACTTAACTTGAGGAACTACATTGTTCAACACGATATCTCCACCACGTGCTCCTCCAAATTTTTGATGTGACATTAGTTTGTTAACTCATACACATACAACAATGCAATTATATGGATGTTATATCTTTTGACCACATTTTCGTTTCATTCCTATGCTCATCTCCAGTTAAGATAATATGACTACAAATTTTCGCAGCAACACGCGGGGTATCTTCTAGTTATTTAAAAAAAATAGAAGGTCGCTTGGGAGGTAATGAAAGATATGACCAGAAAGAACGGCATAAGAGTTTACTATTGCACGCGCCAAACTGCTGCTCCCCAGGGCGGCACCAGGGCGAACCTAGCCGCCACCAAAAAAACTCCTCTCCAAAGTAGATACTTGCCGCGGCTGCCTCCGTCCTCGTCCACGGCTGCGGAGGGTCCCAAGATCATGACGACGGCGTTTAAGCGTGGCTGGGGCGGCGCGAGATCCAACCGTCGCCCACGGCGGTCGAGACGGATTACCCTAGTTGAGGCGGCGACGTTGTTGGCTATTGCCCGGCGCGAGGTAGGGGCGAGTGGCACTTCGCGCGACTATGTTGTGATTTCTTTCTCCTAAGATGTTTGGCTGGCAGTGTGGGGGTGCTAGATTTGCTTGAATAATGGTGGGGGTCCTAGGGGTTTTCTTGCGCCAACACGGTGTTCTGCTTGATACTCCTTGACTTCATTGATCTCTGTAAATTGTCGGACCAGATGGGATTCGGTCACGTGCACCCATATTTCTGTCTGTGAGGCTGCGGGATGGAGTGACGCGAATCTTCATAGTTTTTTGTCACCATTCAAGGATTCGGTAATCGATTTCTTTGGTGATGACAGTTGTGTAGAATGTCATATGGAGAATGAGACCTGAGATCTAATAATGGTGGATTGAGTCGCGAGGCGATTGGGAACTTGTTTGATGATTCTTAACTTGTACTCCCTCTGTTCTGAATTAATTGACACAGATTTAGTACAACTTGAACTAAACCTGAGTCAATTAATTTAGAACGGAGGGAGTAGCAGTTATAGCGGCAAGCGGAAACGGTGGCACAGGACTACAGGAGTAGTACAAATCTTACTTTTCAGCCTGAAAATTCAAAGTCCGTGTTTAATTGGTTGTGCCTCACAATTGAGACATTGTTCTGAGAAGCAACCATGTTCTAGAGATTCTTCAAAGTTGGTGATCAGTAATAGTTTGAGTATTTAACTCGCACACCTACGCTAACTAGACCTGGTGACAAACCGCATATATATATATATACTCACCTCACCATGTAATAGTGCGAGAGAGCAATTGAAGAACATATTTTGCTCACCACAATGAAATCAATGAAGTGTCAATTATAGGACATGAATGAAAATATTTAGTAACATGATCAATGGGCAATGATGAATGGCGATAGAAATGGAAGGTGGCAGAAGCTCATATTCTCGCCCGTCGTTAGTGCGAGGTGATCCACGTAGAAGGGCCAAGCGTGCAGTACAGTGTTGCTGTAGTATATACTCTCGCCTAGGTAACCATGCATGTAACGACTAATCGATCGGGTGTCCTCGAACGATCCTCCCCATGTAAACGAAGGCGGCTATATCGCCGCAGACGGAGTAGTATCATCGATCGTACGCTGGGTTCCGCGCGCGTGTGCCTGCGTCGTGGCGTGTCACCCCGGCCAATGGCATTCTTGTGGCAGTTGACGACGCGACGAGGTGACGCCCGTACCAATCCCCGCTCACCTCCGGCCTCCTTTATTTCTCCGACCAATGTTCCTCATGGTGCTCGATCCTGCATCATTCCTTCGTGAGCCCGTTGACCACTTGTGGCTTCACCTAAACTTTTATGCACAATTTTTGACTGCCTATTTTATGGCTAAACTAGTGGTACAAAAAGACGATTAAATTATCCTAGCTGAATCGGGAAGAAGAACTGATTGCAATATTCTGCTGGTGCTGTATGCAACTGGTTGTGTTTTCGACCTGTGGAAACTGCTAAAGATGGCCTGATCTGAAATTCGGGCTTCTAGTTGCTTCTTATTTAGCTCAGACGGCTCCAGACCGATTTTTGGCACATTTACTGGGCCTCCTTAATGGACTGTTCGGCTCCCTAAAAGAAAAGATCAGGGCCCTAGCATCGTGTTCATCCCCTCAAGTGAAAAAACATAGTGTCCGTCCCTTAAAAAAATAGCATCGTGTTCGTTCTAAGAAAAACAAAAGACTAGCATATTTAGTGTTCAGTTCACATGAATTCCAGTTCCCAGTATTCATAGTTCCACTTCCACACTAGAACCTCTTACTCTCCTCTCATTCTCTCTCCCAGTCTCTCTTTTTTTTGCACCGTAGGATCTTATTCCTTTTATGCGCGGGACGTATTTGGAGCGTCTCATCTGCAGCGTTCAAAGGGTCGTCCAACCAAAATTATCTCTCACTCGTGACGACTAAACGCATATTTGTTTCGGGGAAATTTTTTGGTCCGGCCTGCACAGCCCACACCCTCCGTGTGGGGAGGCGCTGGCCTGCGACGAATGAAATTGCGCTTGTCACCACGTACCGACATGCCTTGTCATAAACATAGGAAAACCCATAAAACCCCCACTTCCACCAATTTCATTTGAAAAGTAAACACCATATGCAACATAAATGTTCTGATATAACGCTGCTGCGCCGGTTTCTACAGTAATTGTCATGAACTCATAGCACGACATTGCACATGTGTATCTGCTTCCTATCACATAAAAAAAAACGAAATAGGATGATCAAGTCCCTTATCTGTGATTATGGTTCGGTCATCACATCAGGCTTCAATCCGGCCAGCTCGGAATTATTGGACGATATATCATAATCCGTAGGTTCCACCGAAGGGTCAATGCCCTAGAGGCTAGCTTATCTGAACACTGCAAGGCGATGTGCAACGTGCTTGTAGACCCCTGTCGCGTCATAAAGCTTAACAGTAGAATCAATCAATTTTTTTCTTCAATTTGCAAACGAATCAATCAACTCAAAGAATCTTGCCAATCAACGAGATACTGTGACGGTCTTCGAAGAAACAGTGGGGTTCTTCATGATTCGGAGCTATAGATACCTCAGTCAACAAACCCACTTCTGAACGACGTCGATCGTTCGGTGGTCCTCTGCCCGAGTCTCCATCGGCAAGCCTCTCAACTATCACATCGATCGGCCCGAGAAAGCCATGGATGCATCCATGCATGTATATATCCAAGGGAAATAGTGGGATGCCATGGTGGGTAGTTACGCACGCGCATCCAGCCATTTAATCCTGAATACTCCATGGATTCGTCCACCCCTGCGTGAAGAGCTGCGTCATGTTGCAGCCAGTGGCGGAGCTGCATGTTGTATACGTGGTCAAAGCGACATCACAAAATTTTGGTATGCACTGTGATATCAGATAGAAATACACCCAATTTGACCCTACAAGTACCAGATAATGACCACACTAGTACCGTATGGCCTTCATATTTAACTTTTGACATCACTTGCTGCTGATGCCAGCTCCGCCACTGGTTGCAGCTAACTGACGGCCACTGCGTGAAGAGCTGCGTCATGTTGCAAGAACGAGGTCGTCCATCCCTCACCATGGATTCGCTGACCGCCATCCTGTGGAGCTCGGCCCCGATGCTGCCGTCTCCTTCCACTAGTCGGTCAGTCCCCATCCTGCGTGATATTCCCTTGTAAATCGGTTTTTGGTTTGTGTTGGGTAGCAGCACGTGCTTGATACTCAAGATCCATGGTCCCCTATATATCAAGCTCCACCTCCTTATCTTCTCGTGTTTCTGGTTTTTTTTTTTTTTTTGCGGCACAGTTCTTCTTTGTCTTTGGAGCACGGAAAGAAACACAGTGGATCTTCGTGTTTCTCGCTTTGTCTGCTCACATCGGAACTCCCAGCAGGTGCTAGTGCCTGAAGAACAGCCGGCTCACAGTGGACGCTCCATGGTGTCACGATTCGGTGCTCGCCCTGTCAGTCCAAGTTTCTGCACATCCTCTTTTATTTTCCTCAATAAATCCATGTCTTTCTGTGTCTTGGCCCGTTGGATATGGTTTTTGTTAACCCTTTTCTCTGGGGTTTTATCAGAAGTGCTTCGATTCCTTCTCGGTTTGAATGAAGTGCATGTCTTTTGGTGCCGCTTGTCCTCCATCCTGTCAGAGCTGGAGATGACAAAGATTACAGATATTTCCTTCTGATTATATTCCTTCATGACAAAACTTAGTTTCTGTTCTGCTTGAGTTTTCTACAAATTGCTAAACTTTTGATGCGCCACTTCCTTATCTTTTCTTTCTGACTTTTTTTTTCGTTGCACAAATGTTCTTGGATGAGGAAAAGAAGCACCTCCCGTTTCTTCGGTGGTCATGGATTCAGAGAGATGCAGCACTACAGCGATTTGATTTTTTTCTTCTCTCTCTACCAGGATCAAAATGTATCTGTCATGAACAAAATTCATCTTTCCAGCTTAATGTGGTGAAGCCTAAGAAATTTTCCAAGTCTCTCTGCTCTGGTCGTTTGCGGGTGTCCACCATGTGTTTGTTGTTATGCTTACGGGAACTGAACTTTCTTTATCAGGTTTCTCTTTTGGTATATAATTGCTGCAAAATAATTTATGTTAACAACATTGGAACTAGCTACATAAGCACCGTACCCAAGTGGTCATTGATTTGGTAGATCATCCGTGTATGTATCTTCTCTCTTCCCATGCTACGGTTTTAATGCATCTTGATAATGCTAGTATGTGAGAATTAGGATTGTTAGTTCTGACAACAAGAAAATCCAGTGCTTGTACTTGTGTGCATCTCTGGTTGATTTAATTTCAATTTATTTAATTAAGTATGGTCGTGTATGGATAACAAGAGAAAGATAACTGCATGTCCAGTTGAATTAATTTCAGTTCTAGTTATTTGTGTGCACAAAGACATGCCATGTAATAATTGTGATTAATTATGTTCTTAGAAATTCATTTGATTATCAGGATACTTAGTATTGGTTCCCACACAGTACCAGTCTTTTTCAACGACAACTTGTTTTGAGCCACGGACACACTAATTGGTCCTTTCAATTTGCAGAGCTTAGTTTCTCTGAAGTTTACAACAAGGGTGCTGATGTCGCTTTACTAATTTAAACGTTATTTTCTTCTTGCAGCTTGATGGCACTTATACTGTTATACATCGTGGTTTGCAAAGAGTGGACCTTTTGTTTGTTCCTTCAAGAATATTCTAGCTTTCGTTTCTGTTGTTGTACCAAGGGAAACAAGTTCATCCATGTGGTCATTATTTTTTGTTATACCTGGATTATTCTTACGATAAGAAGGCGGACAACAAGGCGGGGATCATTACGGCGCTGGTCAACAGCAACGTGCAGGTGATCAACAACTCGCTGCTGCTACAGAGCTCTTGCAGCAGCGCGGACCTCGACATGCACAACTCTCCGCTAACTGTTATCAAAAAAAAAAAACTCTCCGCTAACTCCGCCAGCAAGGACAAGCAGAAGGATGCCGGGGCGGCGACAAGGCTGCTGCTGCTGGAAAGAAATGAGCGCTGGCCGACCGGCGAGTGTAACCGGTGACAGGTCGTCCATCTGTACGTGGCGCGCTCCATACATATTCAAATAAAGATATCTCATTGATCATCTTATAGTTTCGAAATATTTCGGACCCAGCACTGCTCACATGAATTTACAAATGTCAGCTTTTCAGTTTTTATTGAGCTATTTTGCATAATATTTTCACTTAAATTTGACTGAAGCCCAACCAAACAACGAAATATATAGAAAAAAAATCAAAGCTTATCCCGCACGCTACCCTAGACATATACTACCACAGTACCAAGGCATAGCACTGACGGAATGCTGATGTACCATAGGAAAGAAAAAAAACGACCGCACCATGTCCCATAGACAAGAAACAGCAACAATCACATGGCCAGATTGCGGCCGACGGCAGAAACGCACCTTTAAAGTGTGTAACCAGATAAAAACAATGATGGCTAGTGCTCTCCATATCCAACGGTAGTGAGGATATGCACAGCTACCACCCCGGTAGAAAATCCGCGTCGATATATCCAAATCGCTGCCTGGCTGGTCGTTGAAAGGAAACAATGCACGTGATACGATTGTTTCAGCAGGTGAATGAATATGATTATTCAGACCGAAATGCCCATTTTCTTTCTGAAACTTCACCTGGAGCTGATGTCTTGCGTTGGTAACACCAGTCTACCTGTACTAATTAACCGCCAACTGTTATTTTTATGGTGATCCAAATTCCAGCAGTAGTACCGCTGGGTTAAGCGGTACTACCGCTCGAGAGCTACCGCCACCGCTACCGTCTCCGCTACCGTCAAAATGGCCGTCTGACGCACTTGTCTGGTACCGACTGGTACCGCTGGCGGTACCGCGTCGGTACCGCTGAGGTGGAAAGAGCCGAACCAGCCCACCCAGCGGTCCAGCGGTAGTACCGCCGAGGTGGGATCGATTCTGGGTTGGACTGCAGCCGACCTAGGGTTTTATGCTTCTATATATTCCTCTTGTAAGCCGCCGTTTTGGGGTAAGCCATACATTGTAAACCCACGGCGTTTGTAACCTCACCCGATATAGTGAAGTATTGCTGGCTGGCGCCCGTGGTTTTTTCTCCTCCATTGTTGGAGGGTTTTCCACGTTAAAATCTCGTGTCCCCATTGGTTTGATCGTTCCGCTCTTCGTCGTTTCTTTGCTATCGTTTACAACAAGTGGTATCAGAGCCCTGTTTCAGATCTGTTTTCAGATTAGGGTTTTGGATGGCATCGATGAAGTTCGATCTACCGGCGCTGGACTACAAGACGAGATTTTCGCTGTGGCAGGTCAAGATGCGTGCGATCCTCGCACAGTCCAATGATCTTGACGAGGCGCTGGAGAAATTCGGCGACAAGGATGCGGCCATGGACCGCCGATGAGAAGCGGAAAGACCGTAAGGCTTTATCGCTTATTCAACTTCATCTATCTAATGATATTCTGCAAGAAGTACTCCAGGAGAAAACCGCAGCGGCACTGTGGGCTAAGCTGGAGTCGATCTGCATGTCCAAAGATCTCACCAGCAAGATGCATGTGAAGATGAAGTTGTTCACGCACAAGTTGCAAGAAGGTGGTTCGGTAATGAATCACTTATCGATCTTTAAGGAGATCGTTTCTGACCTAGTGTCGATGGAGGTAAAGTACGATGATGAAGATCTAGCACTTTTACTTCTATGCTCGCTGCCAAATTCCTTTGCAAATTTTCGTGATACCATACTGTTAAGCCGTGATGAACTAACCACCGCGGAAGTATATGAGGCCCTGCTTGCCAGGGAAAAGATGAAAGGTATGGTACAGAAAGAGGAGACGTCGTCCTCCAAGGGCGATGCTTTGCAGGTCCGAGGGAGGCCTGAGCAGCGAGATAACCACTACCACAACAACAACAGAGATAAGAGCAAGGGTGACAGAAGTCGCTCAAAGTCCAAAGGACGAGACAAGTTCTGCAGGTATTGTAAGAAATCTAATCATGTCATTGATGATTGTTGGAAGTTGCAGAACAAGGAGAAAAGAAAAGGTACTTACCAACCGAAAAATAATGAAGGTAATATACCGGTGAGGCTGATGTTGTTGATGGTAGTTCTGATGGCGATTGCCTAGCTGTTTTAGCTGCATGTGTTTCTCGTCAGGATGAATGGATTCTAGATACTGCATGTTCTTTTCATATTTGCTGTAACAAAGATTGGTTCAGTTCTTATGAGTTAGTGCAGACTGGAGATTTCGTGCGTGTGGGGAACGACCAGCAATGTAACATTGTGGTGTTGGTCCGTTCAGGTCAAGACACATGACGGTATGACACGCACGTTGACGGGAGTGAAACACATACCAACCATGGCAAGAAATTTGATCTCGCTCAGTACCCTTGACTGTGACGGGTACAAGTACAAAGGGGAAATAAACTCCTAAAGGTATCAAAAGGTTCTCTCATTGTTATGGTTGGTGATATGAATTCTGCTAAGTTATATGTTCTTAGAGGTAGCACGTTATCTGGTACTGTTGCTGCTGTTTCTCATGATGACGCTAGTAAAACTAACCTTTGGCATAAGCGTCTTGGACATATGAGTGAACTTGGTATGGCAGAATTGATCAAGAGAGACTTGCTGCAAGGATGCAGTTTGGGTAAGATGCAGTTCTGTGAACACTGCATTTTCGGTAAGCACACAAGAGTTAAGTTTAATGCTTCTGTTCACACCACCAAAGGTACACTTGATTATGTACATGCTGATGTTTGGGGGCCATCTCGTAAGCCCTCTTATGGTGGTGCTCGTTATATGCTTACCATTATTGATGATTACTCTAGAAGAGTTTGGCCTTATTTCATGAAAAATAAGGATGATACGTTTGCTGCTTTTAAAGAGTGGAAAGCTATGATTGAAAGGCAAACAGAAAGGAAGGTGAAATTACTTCGTACTGACAATGGTGGCGAATTTTGTTCGAATGCCTTTAATGATTATTGCAGGAAAGAAGGCATTGTCAGGCACCTCACCATCCCGTACACGCCTCAGCAGAATGGTGTAGCGGAGCGGATGAACAGGACCATCATCTCCAAGGCTCGCTGCATGATCTCCAACGCTCGCATGAGTAAGCGTTTTTGGGCTGAGGCGGCTGCCACCGCCTGCTACTTGATAAACAGGTCACCATCTATTCCCCTCGACAAGAAAACTCCCATGAGGTATGGTCAGTACTCCTGCTGATTATTCACAACTTAAAGTTTTCGGCTGCACTGCTTATGCTCATGTTGATAATGGAAAGTTAGAGCCGAGAGCTATTAAGTGTGTGTTCATTGGTTATGGTTCGGGTGTAAAAGGATACAAGTTGTGGAATCCCGAAACTAAAGGCTTTTATGAGCAGGAGTGTTGTTTTCAATGAATCTGTTATGTACTTTGATAAGTTGTCCTCAGATGTTTTGCCAGATTTTTCTGAGGAGCAGGTTCGTGTCGAGGTGGAGCACTCTGTTGAAAATGAAAATGTCACTGTTGACAATGATGGTGCTGCTACTTCAGATGATTCTGATCCTGATTCTGCTGGTTCTGATGATTCTGATTCTTCTGATTCTGATAATAATGTTCAGAACTCACCCCCTGTTTTGCAGCCACAACAGTCTATTGCTGCTCGTAGGAACAGGAGGAATTGTGGTCCTCGACCACGTTTAATTGAAGAGTGTAACATTGTTGATTATGCTCTGAGTTGTGCAGAACAGGTGGAGCACGGACATGAGCCGTCCACCTATACTGAAGCTATTGGTTCCGGTGACCGCGAGAAGTGGCTTGCTGCTATGCAAGAAGAAATGCAGTCACTCGATAAGAATGGCACATGGGAAGTTGTGCGCTTGCCTAAGAAAAAGAAGGCAGTCCGCTGTAAGTGGATCTTCAAGAGAAAGGAGGGTTTATCTCCTAGCGAGCCTCCGAGGTTTAAGGCAAGGTTAGTTGCAAAAGGCTTCAGTCAAATTCCAGGTGTTGATTATAATGATGTTTTCTCTCCAGTTGTTAAGCATAGTTCAATTCGTACATTCTTTGGTATTGTTGCTATGCGTGATCTTGAGCTTGAGCAGTTAGATGTAAAGACTGCGTTTCTGCATGGAGAGTTGGAGGAGGAGATATACATGGACCAGCCAGAAGGGTTCATAGTGCCTGGTAAGGAGGATCTTGTGTGTAAGTTGAAAAGGTCCTTATACGGTTTGAAACAATCTCCTCGTCAGTGGTATAAAAGGTTTGATTCTTTTATGTTGTCACATGGCTTTAAGAGGTCTGAATTTGATAGCTGTGTGTACATTAAGTTTGTTAATGGATCACCTATATACCTGTTATTATATGTTGATGATATGTTGATTGCTGCCAAGAGCAAGAAAGATATCGCTGCTCTCAAGTCACAGTTGAGTAGCGAGTTTGAGATGAAGGATCTTGGTGCTGCTAAGAAAATTCTAGGTATGGAGATTACCCGTGACAGAAATTCTGGTTTGTTGTTTCTTAGTCAGCAAAATTACATTAAGAAAGTTCTTCATCGTTTTAACATGCATGATGCAAAGTCTGTTAGTACTCCTATTGCTCCTCACTTTAAATTGTCAGCTGAACAATGTCCTAGTACGGATGAGGATTTTGAGTACATGTCTAGAGTTCCATATTCTAGTGCTGTTGGTTCTTTAATGTATGCCATGGTTTGCTCACGTCCAGATTTATCATATGCTATGAGTTTGGTTAGTAGATATATGGCTAATCCTGGTAAAGAACATTGGAAGGCTGTTCAGTGGATTTTCAGGTACCTTCGTGGCACATCCAATGCTTGCCTCAAGTTCGGCAAGACTGATGAGGGACTCGTAGGCTATGTGGATTCAGATTTTGCTGCCGATTTGGATAAGAGGAGATCCCTCACAGGTTATGTGTTCACGCTTGGTGGTTGTGCCGTGAGTTGGAGGGCAACGTTACAATCTGTTGTTGCCCAGTCTACCACTGAAGCAGAGTACATGGCTATTGCTGAAGCATGTAAAGAATCGGTTTGGCTGAAAGGTTTGTTTGCTGAGCTTTGTGGAGATGATACTTGCATTAACCTGTTTTGTGATAGTCAGAGTGCTATTTACCTTACTAAGGATCAGATGTTCCATGAGAGAACAAAGCACATTGACGTCAAATACCATTATGTGCGTGATGTTGTTGCAAAAGGTAAGCTGAAGGTATGCAAGATAAGTACTCATGATAATCCTGCTGATATGATGACAAAGCAGTTCCTGTTACTAAGTTCGAGCTTTGCTCGGGCTTAGTTGGTATCACTGTCTAGCCCAAGAGGCTATTTGGCGCCGAAGGTGTTTTCTTTGTTGTTTTCAGGGTGAAGTTTCTCATTTATGCTACAAGATGGAATTTGTCTCAAGGTGGAGTGTTATTTTTATGGTGATCCAAATTCGAGCGGACTGCCTTCTTTTTATACGACGATGGAGGTGTACAGCTGTGAATGTGACTCCGCCGCCTAGTGGAGCCAAACGGCGAGGCACCTGACGCACGTTCACAGCTGTACACCTCCATCGTCGTATAAAAAGAAGTATCATCAAGTACCACAGAATCAGGACCCAGAAGCCTGATCGCACCATGTCAGGTACTGAGGTACTCACTCACGGCGAGCAAGTGTCCATGATGGAAAAGACGCGGAACAGAGGAGCATGCCTCAATGCAGCACCGGCAGGCCACCATGCGCATGAGATATAACACGAAAATGATAATGAGCGGAAATGTCAAACCAATGCGACACGAGATTTAACATGGAAAATCTCTCCAAACAAAGAAGAGGAAAAAAACCACTGGCGCCAGCCAGCAAACACTTCACTATATCGGGTGAGTTTACAAACGCCGTGGGTTTACAATGGCTTATCCCAAAATTACGGCTTACAAGATGTATTTTATAGTGGGCAAAAACCTAAGTTGGTTGCAGTCCAACTCCCAAACGATCCAACATTACCGATACAAGAACTCGTACCGATACACTCTTGGATTCGGTGTGCAGCCCTTGGAGTGGCCCTCGGTGTGGCCATCCATGTCCGAATCGACCACTCACGAATCCAATGTAATGACTCCTAGTGTGGCCCTCTCTGTGCCCCATGAATTTGAATCACAATAAAACAACACTCCACCTTGAGACAAATTCCATCTTGTAGCTTTCACCCAGAAACAACAAAGAAAACACCTTCGGCGCCAAATAGCCTCTTGGGATAGACAGTGATACCAACTAAGCCTGATCATAACTCAAACTTAGTAACAGGAACATGCTTTGTCATCATATCAGCCGGATTATCATGAGTACTGATCTTGCATACCTTCAGCTTACATTGTGCAACAACATCACGCACATAATGGTATTTGATGTCAATGTGCTTTGTTTTCTCATGGAACATCTGATCCTTTGTAAGGTATATGGCATTCTGACTATCACAAAACATGTTAATGCAAGTATCATCTCCACAAAGCTCAGCAAACAAACCTTTCAACCAAACAGTTTCTTTAGCTGCTTCTGCAATGGCCATGTATTCAGCCTCCGTGGGGGATTGGGAAACAACCGGCTGAAGTGTTGCCTTCCAACTAATAGCACAACCACCAATGGTGAACACATAACCTGTGAGGGACCTCCTATTATCCAAGTCGGCAGCAAAATCTGAATCCACGTAGCCTACGAGTCCCTCACCAGCTTTGCCAAATTTCAGTCAAGCATCAGACGTGCCACGGAGGTACCTGAAAATCCACTGAACAGCTTTCCAATGTTCTTTACCAGGATTAGCCATGTATCTACTCACAAAGCTCATAGCGTATGATAAATCAGGACGTGAACAGACCATAGTATATGATGACCCACAAGTATAGGGGTGTATCGTAGTACTTTCGATAAATAAGAGTGTCGAACCCAACGAGGAGCAGAAGGTGTTGACAAGCAGTTTCGCTGAAGGATTCACTGTAAATACTCACAGACAAGTTTTTAGGGGTTTTTGATATAGCAGATAAATAAAATACAAGTAAGTAAAATGCAGTAATAATAATTGCAGCAAGTGGCCCAATCCTTTCTACAGCAAAGGACAAGCCGGTTTACTTATGATGAGCAAACGTTCGTGAGGACACACGGGAATTTAGTCTAGTGCTTTCGCTTCATATAGTTGATTAATCTTCATTGTTTTGATAAGTGTTGTGTGGGTGAACCTATGCTAATGCACCGCTCTTCCTAGGACTAATACATACTTGTGATTATACCCCCTGCAAGCATCCGCAAATACAAGAAAGTAATTAAGATAAATCTAACCACAGCCTTAAACTCTGAGATCCAGCTATCCTTATGCATTGATATACCAACGGGGGCTCAGGTTGCTGTCACTCCGACAATCCCACAATTGGCAAACGAATACACAACGCATTCCCCTAGGCACATAAAGGTGAAGTGTCATGTAGTCGACGTTCACATGACACCACTAGAAGAATAACACCACAACTTAAATATCAAACCATTAAATATTACTCAACATAATTCACTACTAACATTTAGACTTCTCCCATGTCCTCAAGAACTAAATGAACTACTCACAAGACATCATATAGATCATGATCAGAGGTGATATAATGATGAATAACGATCTGGACATAAACCTTAATTCAACAGTTTCACTCAATAGCATCAACCACAAGGAGTAATTAACACCGGAAAAGTTTCCCCTATGAAATACACAAGATTCAACCTTAGATGTTACAGCGGAACGGAGTGGAGCGGCGGAGATGATGGTGTCGGCGGGGGAGATGATGGTGATGATGATCCCAATGAAGTCCAGCTCGATGACGATGATGATGGCGACGATTTCCCCCCTCCGGGAAGGAATTTCCCGGCAGATTTCTCCCTGCCGGAGAGCTTTTCTCTCTCTGGTGTTTTCCGCCTCGTGGAGGCGGCGGAATATTTCCTCGATGCTCTGTCTGGTCTTAGGGTTTCCAGGGGGAGAAGTACGCGAAGGGGCGTCGGCTGAGGTGGGCCTGGGCTCCCTCCCCACATGGCGGCGCGCCAGCATAGGGGGCCGCGCCATGGGGTGGGGAGGGCCCATGGTGGCCCACCTTGGCCTCCCCTTTTGGCTCCCTCCGGCATCTGACAAAATAGGAGCTTCTGTATAATAATCTTCAATTGTTGATCTTCAGAAATATTGTATCTTGACGGTGCTTTTTCCAGCAGAATCCTAACTCCGGTGAATAATTCTCCAATAGACATGAAACATGCAAAATAGGTAAAAATAACATAAGTATCATCTCTAAATATGAAATATATCAATGAATAACAGTAAATTATGATATAAAATAGTGATGCAAAATAGACGTATCAGTATACATCAAGGAACCGATGACACACTAGCATATGGAACTCGAGACATGTACTCCAAATCATCATCAGTAGTAGGACATGGTGTAGATGATAACTTAAAATGAGAAGCAATAAGAGTACTAACAGACTTTGCATCATGCATGTTAAAACGATGAAGAACTTTCTTAATGCAACTCTGCTGACTAAGAAATAAGAACCTAGACTTTCTGTCACGTGTAATTTCCATACCTAGGATTTTCTTAGCAGCACCAAGATCCTTCATCTCAAATTCTCTACTCAATTGTGACTTGAGAGCAGTGACATGTTTCATGCTCTTGGCAGCAATCAACATATCATCAACATATAACAGCAAGTATATAGGCGATCCATCAACAAACTTAATGTACACACAGTTATGAAACTCAGACCTCTTAAAGCCATGTGACAACATAAATGAATCAAACCTTTTATACCACTGACGAGGAGATTGTTTCAAACCGTATAGGGACCTTTTCAACTTACAAACAACATCCTACTTATCTGGCACTATGAACCCTTCAGGTTGGTCCATGTATATCTCCTCCTCCAACTCTCCATGCAGAAACGCAGTTTTAACATCTAACTGCTCAAGCTCAAGATTATGCATAGCAACAATGGAGAAAAATTTCCGAATAGAACTATGCTTGACAACCAGAGAGAAAACATCATTATAGTCAATACCTGGAATTTGACTGAAGCCTTTTGCAACTAACCTTGCCTTAAACCTCGGAGGCTCACTTGGAGGCAAACCCTCCTTTCTATTGAAGATCCACTTACAACGGACAACCTTCTTTTGCTTAGGCAAGCGGACGACATCCCATGTGTCATTCTTCTCAAGTGACTGCATCTCCTCTTGCATGGCGGAGATCCACTTTTCACGGTCACTTGTACCAATAGCTTCAGTATACGTGGACGGCTCAGGTCCATGCTCCACCTGTTCTATACAACTCAGAGCATAATTAACAATGTTACACGCCTCAATTAAACGTGGTCGTGGACCACAATTTCTCTTTTGTCTACCAGCAGCGATAGACTAATTTCGTTGCTGCATAACAAGGGGTAAATCATGCATATTATCATTATCAGAGTCAGAATCATCTGACGTAGTACCATCATTGTATTTAGTGACAACTTCCTTTTCAATGGAGTGCTCCACCTCGACACGAATCTGTTCCTCATCAGAACTATCTAAAACATTTGAGGACAACCTATCAAAGTACATAACAGATTCGTTGCTGCTTTTCAGGCTGGAGTCTTCGGGCTCACCTGTTTTGGAGTCTCCGGGCTCATTTGTGGGCTAGCACTCGTCGTTATCTTTCCAATGAAATTGGTTTCACCAGTTTTGGAGTTCGAACGAGAAAGTTATCGCATTTCAGGTTGTGCTGTTTTGTTGCTGATTTTCAGGCCGGAGTCTCCGGGCTACAGGTTCGGAGTCTCCGGACCCAAGGATTTTCTTCGAAGTCTGTTTTTCTTGTTCAGCCCCTGGTGGGGTCCGAAATTTCCGGCCCAAGGGGCCGGAGTATCCGCCCCAGACCGGAGTTTCCGGCCCCAGGGGACCGGAGTTTCTGCCGTGCTGCTCCTCGTCTGAAAGTGGTTCAGCCCCTGGTGGGGGCCGGAGTTTCCGGCCCCAGAAGGCCGGAGTTTCCGCCCCAGACCGGAGTTTCCGGTCACTGGGGCCGGAGTCTCCGGTGTGAAACTGGCTGCAACGGCTCTTTTTCTGGGAGGGGTATAAATACCCCTCCACCTACCTCCAGCCAGCCAGCTCTACCCAGCACGATTTGTTTTCTCACTCCTCCATTGTTGCAAGCTCAAAACTACTAGATCTCCCAATCCCTTCACCCAAACTCGTTGATCTTTGGAGGATTGAAGGAGAAGATCTAGATCTATTGTTCCACCAATCCATCTCTCCTCTAAGTGAGGGGATGCCTTTTGATCTAGATCTTGGAGTTCCATTTGTTGAGTTCTTCCTTGTTCTTCCTCTCTCCTCCCCCACAAGCATTAGTTGCTCTTGGTGGGATTTGAGAGTGAAGGATTTTGAGCACTTCTTGTGTTCTTGCCCATTGTATCGGTTGCATCGGTTTGAGTTCTCCACGGTGATACGTGGAAATCGAAGTTGAGAAGCTTGTTACTCTTGGGTACTTGGGGCGCCCTAGAGCTTGTCCTCTTGGGTACTTGGAGTGCCCTAGACGGTCCTAGTTGATCTCGGAGTTTTGGTGGCTCGCGGGATTGTTGGGAGCCTCCAATTAAGTTGTGGAGACGCGCCCCAACCTTCTGATTCTTGTGGCTTTGGGAGCCGCAGGAATTCGGTGAGAGCCTCCAATTAAGTTGTGGAGTGTGCCTCATCCTTGTACGGGTTTGGTGACCACCCTTAAGTGTCCCATAGTGGTTCGTGGCACTCCGCATTGGTGGAGGCATGAAGGAGATTATGGTGTGCCATTTGACGGCTATTCGGGGATCACTTTGTGACTCCGCACCGCTCCAACGGAGACGTAGCTTCCATTGGGAAGTGAACTTCGGGATAAATCATCGTCTCCAAGTGCCTCGATATTTCTATACTCGAGCTTCTTACTTATGCCATTTACTTTGTGATAGCCATCGAGCTTGAAGTAATATATCTTGCTATCACATATTTCCTTATATTGTTTTGCATAAGTTGTTGGTGCACATAGGTAAACCTAGCTTGTTTAGGTTTCGTGCTTGATAAATTAAACACTACTTTTATTCTGCATTTATTCAAGCCTAAACCATAAAGAGTTTTAAATCGCCTATTCACCCCCCCTCTAGGCGACATTCGTGTCCTTTCACATACCATGGAGGAGTGCCTATTTGATAGTTTAACATTTTGGTTTTGCTTCTGATAAATCATTGGCAAGCATGTGGAGAGAATCAAATGGTTAAAGTTGTGGCGCCCCGACCCGACTGCTATACAGTGATGCTGTGTGTCTCCGGTTAAGCGATACAACCGGAGGTTACGGGTTTACCAATCCCCGGCCAAAACCTTTGGCAGGCGTTGCTCGGATTTGATCATCGGTAACGCAACTCCCCGATTGATGCCTTAACACAGGCACAACTATCAAAGCATAATAGAGAGATCAAGACTGTGAAACATTGGCACATTACAGACTCTACGACACAAATCATTATAGTTCAACTCTTATAATAGAGAAAGATAGCAAATTATAACCAGAGGTCACAGACCCAACATTACAACAGGCGGAAGCGAATTAGGTTGTTCTAAACAACAAGATGCAAATTATGGCCTAAGAGGCCTATAGATAAACATTCAAGCGCCAGCTGTTCTGGCATGTCCCAAGCTGCCACCTGGGAACCCCGGACTACTCGTCGACGTCCACAAAGAACCCACCTTCGAGGTCGGTGAAGTCCTCCTCTGAAACAAAACAAACGACGTTGAGTTCGACGAACTCGCAAGATTATATATAGAGCTTTAGCTCGATGAGGCTTTCAAAGTTTTATGGCTGTTTTGCATAAAGCTGATTTTATTTATGAAAACATAACTCCATGGCATCGACTAATCAGAATATTTTCAAAAGGGGATACGGAGTAACTCTTTTCTCTTGATCACCTTTCTCATCATCAACCACCATCATCATTGTACCTGTTCTACATAGGCGCCTCCCCAACTTACCCCGAGGAAGCTAACCTTCCAATCTTGAGTGGTACCTTTAGTACCCAGGTTTTAATCATTCCGTTCAAGTTATTCTATGGTCTTATCGTCATTTCCCAAGTTGTCCGTAACCGTGGACACGGCTTTTCGAAAAGATTTAACCCTGCAGGGATGCACTGTGTTTACCTTCGATACCACCCGGCTCATTGCCTACGCTTAGCTCTCTTCCGGGGAAAGCCGGCTGAGTGGGAACGGTTACAACCTTTACCTTGTTTGTGACTAACCCAGGATCATCAATGGCGGTAGGACAGGTTCAGTGCCTCCAACACCCTGTCCCGCTGCCACTTATTTTCCTGACACCACCATCCTCATCTCTGTCTTGGCCACCATCCCAACGCACGCGCAAATGGAAGCCCAAACTAGAGGACCCTCGGCTAGCCCTTCACAAGTTAGTCGGTCGACGAGGGCTCCATATACCCCACCGAATGGAAGTGCGCTCATTCTTGGTTCAAGAGGTAAAGAACTCGCACCTAGGCGGCGAGAGTGAGACAAAACACCACCAAACCAAGTGGCCTCTCATCCCCACCTTTAAGCATTTTATTACCTGTCACCACAAATTATCCACCATCATTCGAACATTTCAACATCTGTTCCCAACATGACATATCCATCGGACGAGTAAGCATTTAACTAAGCATGGCTAAGCATCAACATTGCATAGTTAAGTATTTCATGCCAACAATACAATCCTATGGATAATAGGAGGAAACAGGTAATGGCATCGGAAACTTAATGCAACTATAGGATACTCTAATCCAAGAAAATTGACATTTGGAGCCGCATGCAATATTATAGTGGAGAAAATATTTGCGGAAAATAGGATAAGACCTGCTCAGAGGGGGATTACGCTTGCCTGGATCAACGTGCTGGTAGTACGGATCGTCGGGGTATTGCGGTGTAACCCCGGCTGCTTGATCTATCGAGGCATACATCGGAAGAAACAATCAATCACCCACACATGCTTTAACAAATGCAGTGCGCGAACACATGATGGCATGTCAATTTAATGCACTGCACTTAACATACGACATCTAGCAAATTTAAATGGGGTGCGAGAATAAATACTTCGACGAGATAGGAGAACACCCCATATTTTACTTAATGTTTCTCATAGCCTCTGAAAAGTGTAGTCCTCCAATGGTGATCAAATATGCATGATATCTATTCTAATGAGTAGTTCACATTTTTCTCGACAATTTGGTATATCACACACCTTTTTCGGATACACCGCTAGAAAGTTATTACATTTAAAATTATCTCTTTTAAATATGCCCTGGGTATAAGTTAGTTTCACACAGTACCATTATTTATCCAAATTTAGAAAGAAAAGTAATTGAAAATAGGATAATTTTGGTACTGGACAATTTCGGAATTCATCCGGAATTCCGAACCACTCGGAATAATCCGAACTGGTTCCGAGTTCAATCCGGGAAACGCAAATCGCTACTGGATCCTGTCGGAATGAGGTAAGTAGATAGCCGGAAATTTCCGGCCATCCGGAATTCCGGATGTGTTCCGAACCAATTCCGAGCTGAGGTTCGGCTGCGAGCTACGACGACAACTATGGCGGCCGTCACTATGGCTTCGACGGCGCGACCAGCACAGAGCACGGGGAAGGGAAGGGAGAGGTCCCGGAGGACGGCGTGCTCACCACGGTCACGTGCAAAGCAATGGCGAGGCCGAGATGGACCACAGCGGCGGCGCGGAGCTCGACGGTGCTCAACCGTTGTCGGGAAGACGAGGACGGCGCGGTCGATTTTGGCCCTCCCGCATCGATTCCTTCGGCGGAGATGGAGAGAACGACACGGCGGAGCGTTTGCCCCAAACGGCGATGCTTGGCGTGGACTACAATGGCGGGGATCGGCGGTCAGCGGCGGCGGCTACGGTTCCGCCATGGGGAGAGGAATGGGGAGAGGGGAACGGGGAAGAAAATGTCGGGGAGCAGGTGAGCCTCGTGCGCTGCTTGCTCCTCGCGGGTGGAAGGCAGAGGAGGAGGGGCCGGCGCAGGTCAGCGAGCTGGTGCGACGCGAGCAGAGCTCGCGCGGTCGCTACAGGAAGAAGAAGCAGAAATTGCAAAAAACCTCTCGTTCTTATTTCCCCAATTACACTTAAGTCCTTTTCTAATTCCTTTCAAAAATTTCCAGCAGCATTTCTTGAGATTTAAGTAGGGCACTAAAACACTTTAAAAAATTATGAGAATATTTGTGTAGCCTCTCCCTAACAAGTAGAAGCTCCACAAATTTTGGTGTCTCAAAATAAAATAGTATGGACCACATTTGTTCATAGGGTTCGATTTTGGCATTTTTTGCTAAATTCAAAAATGTTGCTCCTTTGGAAAATTTAGAGCAATTGCAAAATATTACTTTTGAACTCTTGGAACTTCCTTGACAAATATGGAAGTTTAGTTGAGTTGGTTTGCCACCAACAACTCATTTGAGTTTAAGTTGTTTGAAAACAATTATTGCTTTTGTTTCCCTTTGTTGTAATTGGTTTTCCAAATCTTGCTTCAACCTGAGCTCTTAAACAAAAGATGCTATGATGCATGCATGAAATGCAAAAGTGAAAATTTTACTCCGGTTTTTAGGTTCTCAAACTTCGGGCTGTTACAAAAGTTATAATTAATTCAGGGTTGGGCACCCCAATTGCCAGCTTCTTTTGCAAAATTAATGGATAAGCGGATGTATATGCCACTAGTCCAATGGTGAAAGTCTGTCTGACAAGAGTGATAGAGAAACTCTACATAACCCTCATGAGCTAATAAACAGTGACACAAAATAAGGAGTAATAAGGTTTTGAATAATTTAAAGGTAGCACATGAAGTATTTACTTGGAGTGGCGCAAAATACCACATAATAGGTAGTTATGGTGGACACAAATGGCGTGCGTTTTGGCTCAAGGTTTTGGATGCACGAGAAGCATTCCCTCTCAGTACAGGTTTTTGGCTAGCAAGGCTGGGTAGCAAGCATAAGAGTTGAGGGATACAAACAATATACATGTAGTAAGAACAATCATGCAATCTTCCTTGGAAGCACAAATAATTTTAACTTGAGAATACTAAGCTTATTAGCCAACAAGAAAGAAAGATAATGAAATAATATATCTACATGCACTTCCCTCTTTTCTACTTAAGCCTCAAAGTATTGTTGCTACTAACCAATGCTAAGTTTGCCAAAATCAAATAGATTTACTTAATACTCCCAAAGTGATGCCAATACTAACAACAAGATCATGCATATGACAGAAATTGCAAACTAAAATAAGAAGTGCATAAAGTAAATGATAAAACTTCTCATTAATATTCCATAACGGCAACTCACACCAAGGGATACATAGATAACCAACTAAAAGAGAGATACTTCCACACTGCAAACCATCCTATATGATAACTTCTCTACTCATGATATGACTTGATTGAAAGGTAAAAAGGTAAAAGATAATGATGTGATACCGCGGCACTCCCCCCAAGCTTGGAACAAGCCAAGGGGATGCCAATACCAATGATGAATTACTCCTTCGGTGTTGATGGTGAATTCTTGATAAGCTTATCGACCAGCTCCTTCAGTTCATCAATCGTGTAGGTGAGAATGCGAATCAGCTCCGAGTTGTGCTCAATGCGATTCATTAATTTGTCAGACGTGAGTCCCAGCTCTTGGAGTTGTTTCCCCACTCCTCAGCTTCAGATTTCATCTTCCCTGCATTGTTAGAACAATCTATATTCCAACCACTGGGCAACTCTGCCTCAGGAATCCTTTCAATTTGACTCTTATGAATTAGAGTATGGAAGGGGTTATTGATGCCTGGAGAAGACGTCCTTGGAGCTAGGAGGTGACGTGGAGCTTTTCCTCGGTTCTCATCCGCGCACCCTCTTGAGGTTGAACGGATTTGCCACCACCCCGATGCTTGTGACGGTGGCGCGCGGGTATACGCGCGGATCTTCCTCCACTTCCCCTCATCTTCACTCTTGACTTCTTCCTTCAGCTTGGGTCTTGAGGATCATCTTCCAAAGGCCCTTGCCCTTGTTGTTGTTGTTGTTGGAGACCATGACGCTTCTAAAACTGAGAGCAAATCCTGGCAGAAACAGCTCGAAACAAAACATGACGAAAAGACGATATACGGACCTCGGGGGATCCGGGGGATTATATAGCAAAAAGTTTTACGACAAAAGGAAGGTACGGGAGAGAAACCGGGTCGGAGAAGGGCTCCGAGGTGCCCTCCCCATATGGTGGCGCGGCCAGGGGTGGGCCCGCACCACAAGGTGGGGAGGTGCCCTCGGGCACCTTTTCCTACCCGTTTCGATCTCGTAATTTTCCATATTAAATAAAAATAACAAAAATATCGTTTAGAAAGTTAAATGCGAACTTTTCCTTACCAAAACTGTTACCTATTCGAAAACAGACTCTGCAGTCCCATCAATTTGATTTTTAATAAAAGTTTCCGGAGTTACCACTCGAATAACATCAACATCTTCATTATAAGAATCTCCAGAAATATAATGTTTGAGTCTTTGCCATTCACCACTTGTGTAGCATTATCTTTCAGTGAAGCAATCTTTATTGCACCTGAACGATACACCTCCACAATGACAAAAGGTCCTTCCCATTTTGAGAGTAATTTCCCTGCAAAAAATCTGAGACGAGACGATACAATAGAACTTTCTCACCAACATTAAACTCTCTTAATAATTTTTCTATCATGCATTTCTTAACTTTCTCCTTAAAGAGTCTAGCATTTTCATAAGCTTCACTTCTCCATTCATCTAAAGAACTTAATTGGAGTAACCTCTTCTTACCGGCAAGTTTAAAATCTTTATTAAGTTCTCTCACAGCCCAATAAGCTTTGTGCTCTAATTCTAAAGGCAAGTGACAAGCTTTTCCATAAACCATTTTATAAGGAGACATACCCATAGGATTTTTATAAGCAGTTCTATAAGCCCATAAAGCATCATTTAACTTACCAGCCCAATTTTTTCTAGATTTATTAACAGTCTTTTGCAAGATAGATTTAATTTCTCTATTTGATAATTCTACTTGCCCACTAGTTTGAGGATGATAAGCTGAAGCAATTCTATGATTAACACCATATTTAGCAAGGGTCTTTCTAAAACCACCATGAATAAAATGAGAACCTCCATCAGTCATAAGATATCTAGGTACTCCAAACCTAGGGAAAATAACATCTAAAAGCATTTTTAAAGAGGTCTCACCATCAGCACTTTTTGTAGGTATGGCTTCTACCCATTTGAGTATTACCTCCTGAAGAAGGGAAAGGACCCATGAAGTCGAATCCCCAACAATCAAATGGTTCAATAACAAGAGTGTAATTCATAGGCATTTCATTGCGTCTAGAGATATTACCAACTCTTTGACATTCATCACAAGATAAAATAAACTTCCTTGCATCTTTAAAGAGAGTTGGCCAATAAAAACCTGATTGTAGAACTTTTTGTGCAGTTCTATCTCCGGCGTGATGTCCTCCATAAGCACTACCATGACATTTTCTCAATATCTCTTGTTGTTCATATTCGGAACACATCTTCGCATAATACCATCCACTCCTTCTTTATATAAGTGTGGGTCATCCCAAAAATAATGCCTCAAATCATAAAAGAATTTCCTTCTTTGCTGAGCTGAAAAGGTTGGAGGCAAGTACTTGGAAACAATAAAGTTAGCATAATCAGCATACCAAGGACTATCTCGCGAGCTCACCTTTATTGCAGCCAATTGTTCATTTGGAAAACTATCATTAACAGGTATGGGATCATAAGCAATATTTTCCAATCTAGACAAATTATCAGCAACAGGATTATCAGCACCTTTCCTATCTACAATATGCAAATCGAATTCTTGTAAAAGTAGCACCCATCTAATAAGCCTTGGCTTAGCGTCTTTCTTTTCCATAAGGTACTTAATGGCAGCATGATCAGTATGAATAGTGACTTTTGAATCAACAATATAAGGTCTAAACTTGTCACAAGCAAAAACTACAGCTAAGAACTCTTTTTCAGTAGTAGCATAATTTCTTTGAGCAGTCAAGAGTTTTACTAGCATAATGAATAACATTCAACTTCTTATCTACTCGCTGTCCAAGAACAGCACCTACAGCAAAATCACTAGCATCACACATAATTCAAAAGGTAAATTCCAATCAGGTGGTTCAACTACAGGAGCAGTAATTAAAGCCTTTTTCAAAGTTTCAAAAGCTTCCTTACAATCATCATCAAAAACAAAAGGTACATCTTTTTGAAGAAGATTAGTAAGAGGCTTTGAAATTTTAGAGAAATCTTTAATAAACCTTCTATAGAAACCAGCATGACCAAGAATACTACGAATACCTTTGACATCCCTGGGATAGGGCATTTTCTCAATTGCTTCAACTTTAGCTCTATCAACTTCATACCTCTTTCAGAAATTTTATGTCCCAGAACAATTCCTTCATTAACCATAAAGTGGCATTTCTCCCAATTAAGAACAAGGTTAGTTTCCTCACATCTCTGCAAAACTTTATCAAGGTTTCGCAAACAGTTATCAAAAGAATTCCCATAGACGGAAAAATCGTCCATGAATACCTCTACAATCTTTTCACAAAAGCCATGAAAAATAGCAGACATGCATCTTTGAAAAGTAGCAGGAGCATTACATAAACCGAAAGGCATACGCCTATAAGCATAAGTTCCATAAGGACAAGTGAAAGTAGTTTTCTCTTGATCTTTAGCTCTAACAGCAATTTGCGAAAACCCAGAATAACCATCAAGAAAGCAAAAATGAGTATTCTTAGATAACCTTTCTAACATTTGATCAATGAAAGGTAAAGGGTAATGATCTTTCTTAGTAACTTTATTAACTTTCCGAAAATCAATGCACATTCTATATCCTACAACTACTCTTTGAGGGATGAGCTCATCATTATCATTTGGTACAACAGTAATCCCTCCTTTCTTAGGAACACAATGCACAGGACTTACCCATTTACTATCAGCAATAGGATATATAATACCAGCTTCAAGGAGTTTTAATACCTCATTTCTTACCACATCCTTCATTTTAGGAATTAGACGACGTTGATGTTCAACAACAGGCTTTGCATCATCTTCCATATTGATGGCGTGTTGGCAAATAGAGGGAGAAATCCCTTTTAAATCATCAAGAGTGTATCCAATAGCTCCTCGGTGTTTCCTCAATATTTCCAATAATCTTTCTTCTTCAAAACCTGAAAGCTTAGAACTAATAATAACAGGATATGTTTTCTTATCATCAATATAAGCATATTTAAGATTATCAGGTAAAGGTTTCAAATCGAAAACAGGATCTTCCTTTGGTGGTGTGTGGTACCTAAATCTTCAACAGGTAAATTATGTTTAAGAATAGGTTGACGAAAGAAAATTTCGTCAAGCTCATTCCTCTCTTCCCTAAAGACTTCACTTTCATGATCCTCCAGGTGTTGCTGCAAAGGGTCATTAGGAGCAAGAGCAATAGATGCAAGCTGTTCAACTCTAAAATCCTCATTAGGCAATTCGGTTTCATAAGGAGTTTTAGCAAATTTAGAGAAATTAAACTCATAAGATTCACCAGCAAATTTAGTCAAGATTTTCTCTTTCTTACAATCTATAATAGCACCACAAGTATTCAAGAAGGTCTACCAAAAATGATAGGACAAGTTTTACTAGCAGCAGAACCAAGTACCAAAAAGTCAGCAGGATATTTAATCTTACCACATAAAACTTCCACATCTCGAACAATACCAATAGGAGAGATAGTTTCTCTATTAGCAGCCGAATAACCACATCAATCTCTTCAAGTTCACAAGAACCAATTTCATGCATAATTTCCCTGTAAAGCTCATAAGGAATAGCACTGGAACTTGCACCAATATCACATAAACCGTAATAGCAATGATCACCTATTCTAACAGAAAGCACAGGAACACTAGCTTTCCTAGATTTACTAGGATGTGAAACAATATTAGAAGCATCTTCACAGAAGATGATGTGCCCATCTTCTACACTTTCAGTTACAAGGTCTTTAATTATCCACAGCAGGTTCAACAGTTATTTGCTCATCAGGTTCTATAGGTTTCTTTGCACTTTTGTTAACCACACTAGTTATAACAGAATGTTCCTTCACTTTAGCAGGAAAAGGAATTTTTTCAATGTAAGCTTCAGGAAGATGTGATCAACAGTATTAACTTCAATACTTTACCTATAGGCAAATCAGTTTTATCTTTATAAGGTTCATGATATTTATTAAAACTTTCTTAGGCAATTCGAAATGAGAGGCAAAAGCTTTATAAAAATTTGCAACAACTTGAGAGTCAAGACCATAAACAGCACTCATATTTCGAAATTTATCAGTATCCATAAAAGTTTTAATGCATTCATAATCATACTTTATACCTGACTCTCTACCTTTGTCGTTCTCCCATCCTTCAGTGTTCTCCTGAATCCGGTCAAGAAGGTCCCATTTAAACTCTTCTTTGTTGCGCGTGAATGATCCAGAACAAGTAGTATCTAGCAAGGTTTTATCTTGAAAAGAGAGTCTTGCATAGAAATTATCAATAATGACATTACCAGGAAGCTCATGAATGGGACATTTGAGCATTAATGACTTCAATCTCCCCCACGCTTGGGCAATACTCTCTCCATCATGAGGCCAGAAATTATATATAAGATTTCGATCTTGGTGAATTTCACTTGGAGGATAGAATTTAGAATAAAATAGAGGCACAATTTCCTCCCAACAAGAGAACGACCATTTTCAGCAGTTTGTACCATTCTGCAGCTTACCATCAGCGATATAGAGAATAGTTTCTTCTTAACTTCATCCATAGAAATACCTGCACACTTGAACAACTCGCATAATTCATGTAAAAACAGCAAATGATCTCCAGGATGGACAGTTCCATCCCCTCATAGCGGTTATTCGTAACACGTTCAATAATTTTCATAGGTATTTTATATGGAATTACCTGCTCAGCTGGCGCCTCATCTACTACCTTTAGTAGATTTTCCAAATAGGAATTCAAGAGAAGACCTCTCCATAATGAAATATAGCAGCAGGCAGAAATAAAAACAGCACGTACAGTAGATGTTTCCTTACCAATTCCACTTACCAATAGCGCTTCACTCCCCGGCAACGGCGCCAGAAAATAGTCTTGATGACCCACAAGTATAGGGGGTGTATCGTAGTACTTTCGATAAATAAGAGTGTCGAACCCAACGAGGAGCAGAAGGTGTTGACAAGCAGTTTCGATGAAGGATTCACTGTAAATACTCACAGACAAGTTTTTAGGGTTTTTGATATAGCAGATAAATAAAATACAAGTAAGTAAAATGCAGTAATAATAATTGCAGCAAGTGGCCCAATCCTTTCTACAGCAAAGGACAAGCCGGTTGGTTTACTTATGATGACCAAACGTTCTTGAGGACACACGGGAATTTAGTCTAGTGCTTTCGCTTCATATAGTTGATTAATCTTCATTGTTTTGATAAGTGTTGTGTGGGTGAACCTATGCTAATGCACCGCCCTTCCTAGGACTAATACATACTTGTGATTATACCCCTGCAAGCATCCGCAAATACAAGAAAGTAATTAAGATAAATCTAACCACAGCCTTAAACTCTGAGATCCTGCTATCCCTCATGCATCGATATACCAACGGGGGTTCAGGTTGCTGTCACTCCGGCAACCCCACAATTGGCAAACGAATACACAATGCATTCCCCTAGGCCCATAAAGGTGAAGTGTCATGTAGTCGACGTTCACATGACACCACTAGAAGAATAACACCACAACTTAAATATCAAACCATTAAATATTACTCAACATAATTCACTACTAACATTTAGACTTCTCCCATGTCCTCAAGAACTAAACGAACTACTCACAAGACATCATATAGATCATGATCAGAGGTGATATAATGATGAATAACAATCTGGACATAAACCTTAATTCAACGGTTTCACTCAATAGCATCAACCACAAGGAGTAATTAACACCGGGAAAGTTTCCCCTATGAAATACACAAGATTCAACCCTAGATGTTACAGCGGAACGGAGTGGAGCGGGAGATGACGGTGTCGGCGGTGGAGATGATGGTGATGATGATCCCAATGAAGTCCAGCAGCTCGATGACGATGATGATGGCGACGATTTCCCCCCTCCGGGAAGGAATTTCCCCGGCAGATTTCTCCCTGCCGGAGAGCTTTTCTCTCTCTGGTGTTTTCCGCCTCGTGGAGGCGGCGGAATATTTCCTCGATGCTCTGTCTGGTCTTAGGGTTTCCAGGGGAGAAGTACGCGAAGGGGCGTCGGCTGAGGTGGGCCTGGGCTCTCCCCACATGGCGGCGCGCCAGCATAGGGGGCCGCGCCATGGGGTGGGGAGGGCCCATGGTGGCCCACCTTGGCCTCCCCTTTTGGCTCCCTCCGGCATCTGACAAAATAGGAGCTTCTGTATAATAATCTTCAATTGTTGATCTTCAGAAATATTGTATCTTGACGGTGCTTTTTCCAGCAGAATCCTAACTCCGGTGAATAATTCTCCAATAGACATGAAACATGCAAAATAGGTAAAATAACATAAGTATCATCTCTAAATATGAAATATATCAATGAATAACAGTAAATTATGATATAAAATAGTGATGCAAAATAGACGTATCAGTATACATCAAGGAACCGATGACACACTAGCATATGGAACTCGAGACATGTACTCCAAATCATCATCAGTAGTAGGACATGGTGTAGATGATAACTTAAAATGAGAAGCAATAAGAGTACTAACAGACTTTGCATCATGCATGTTAAAACGATGAAGAACTTTCTTAATGCAACTCTGCTGACTAAGAAATAAGAACCTAGACTTTCTGTCACGTGTAATTTCCATACCTAGGATTTTCTTAGCAGCACCAAGATCCTTCATCTCAAATTCTCTACTCAATTGTGACTTGAGAGCAGCGACATGTTTCATGCTCTTGGCAGCAATCAACATATCATCAACATATAACAGCAAGTATATAGGCGATCCATCAACAAACTTAATGTACACACAGTTATGAAACTCAGACCTCTTAAAGCCATGTGACAACATAAATGAATCAAACCTTTTATACCACTGACGAGGAGATTGTTTCAAACCGTATAGGGACCTTTTCAACTTACAAACAACATCCTACTTATCCGGCACTATGAACCCTTCAGGTTGGTCCATGTATATCTCCTCCTCCAACTCTCCATGCAGAAACGCAGTTTTAACATCTAACTGCTCAAGCTTAAGATTATGCATAGCAACAATGGAGAAAAATGTTCGAGTAGAACTATGCTTGACAACCGGAGAGAAAACATCATTATAGTAAATACCTGGAATTTGACTGAAGCCTTTTGCAACTAACCTTGCCTTAAACCTCAGAGGCTCACTTGGAGGCAAACCCTCCTTTCTATTGAAGATCCACTTACAACGGACAACCTTCTTTTGCTTAGGCAAGCGGACGACATCCCATGTGCCATTCTTCTCAAGTGACTGCATCTCCTCTTGCATTGCGGAGATCCACTTTTCACGGTCACTTGTACCAATAGCTTCAGTATACGTGGACGGCTCAGGTCCATGCTCCACCTGTTCTACACAACTCAGAGCATAATTAACAATGTTACACGCCTCAATTAAACGTGGTCGAGGACCACAATTTCTCTTTGTCTACCAGCAGCGATAGACTGATTTCGTTGCTACATAACAAGGGGTGAATCAGGCATATTATCGTTATCAGTGTCAGAATCATCTGACGTAGTACCATCATTGTCTTTAGTGTCAACTTCCTTTTCAATGGAGTGCTCCACCTCGACATGAATCTGTTCCTCATCAGAACTATCTAAAACATTTGAGGACAAACTATCAAAGTACATAACAGATTCATTGAAAACAACACTCCTGCTCATGAATGCCTTGTAAGTTTTGGGATTCCATAATTTATATCCTTTTACACCTGAACCATAACCAATGAAAACAGACTTAACATCTCTCAGATCTAATTTCCATTTGTCAACATGAGCATAAGCAGTGCAACCGAAAACTTTAAGCTATGAATAATCAGCAGGAGTACCTGACCATACCTCCATAGGTGTTTTCTTGTCGAGGGAATAGATGGTGACATGTTTATCAAGTAACATGCGGTGGCTGCCACCTCAGCCCAGAAATGCTTACTCATGCGAGCGTTGGAAATCATGCAGCGAGCCTTGGAGATGATGGTCCTATTGATCCGCTCCGCTACACCCTTCTGCTGGGGCGTGTACGGGATGGTGAGGTGCCTGACAATTCCTTCTGTTATGCAAAATCATTAAAAGCATTCAAACAAAATTCACCACCATTGTCAGTACGAAGTATTTTCACCTTCCTCTCTGTTTGCCTTTCTATCATAGCTTTCCACTCCTCAAAAGCAGCAAATGAATCATCCTTATTTTTCATGAAATAAGGCCAAACTCTTCTAGAGTAATCATCAATAATATTAAGCATATAACGAGCACCACCATAAGAGGGCTTACGTGACAGCCCCCAAACATCAGCATGTACAGAATCAAGTGTACCTTTGGTGGTATGAACGGAAGCATTGAACTTAACTCTTGTGTGCTTACCGAATATGCAATGTTTACAGAATTGCATCTTTTCCAAATTGCAACCTTTCAGCAACTCTCTCTTGATCAATTATGCCATACCAAGTTCGCACATGTGTCCAAGACGCTTATACGAGAGGTTAGTTTTACTTGAATCATCATGATAAACAGCAGCAACAGTACCAGATAAAGTGCTACCTCTAAGAACATATAACTTAGCAGAATTCATATCACTAACCATTAACAATGAGAGAACCTTTTGATACCTTCAGGAGTCTGCTCCCGCTGGTATACTTGTACCCATCACAATCAAGGGTACTGAGCGAGATCAAATTTCTCGGCATGGTTGGTATGTGTTTCACGCCTGTCAACGTGCGTGTCATGTCGTCATGTGTCTTGATCAGAACAGACCCAAGCCAGCAATGGTGCATTGCTGGTCGTTTCCCACACACACGAAGTCACTAGTCTGCACTAACTCATAAGAACTGAACCAATCTTTGTTACAGCAAATATGAAAAGAACATGCAGTATCCAGAATCCACTCATCCTGACGAGAAACACATGCAGATAAAACAGCTAGGTATTCGCCATCAGAACTACCATCAACAACAGCAACCTCACCGGTATTATTACCTTCATCATGATTTTTCGGTTGGTAAGTACCTCTTCTTTTCTCCTTGTTCTGCAGCTTCCAGCAATCATCAATTTTGTGATTACTCTTCTTAAAATACCTGCAGAACTTGTCACGGCCTTTAGACTTTGAGCGACCTCTGTCGCCCTTGCTCTTGTCTCTGTTGTTGTGGTTGTAGTTGTTGTCTCGCTGCTGAGGCCTGACTCAGACCTCCAAAGCATCACCCTTCGAAGATGACGACTCCTCCTTCCGTACCATACCCTTCATCTTTTCCCTCGTCATGAGGGTCTCATAAACCTCAGCAGTGGTTAGTTCATCATGGCTAAACAGTATGGTATCCCGAAAATTTGCATAGGAATTTGGCAGAAACTATAAGTAAAAGTGCAAGATCTTCATCCTCATATTTTACCTCCATCGACACTAGGTCGGAAACGATCTCCTTGAAGATCGATATGTGATTCATTACCGAACCACCTTCTTGCACCTTTTGCGAGAACAACTTCATCTTCACATGCATCTTGCTCGTGAGATCCTTGGACATGCAGATCGACTCCAGCTTAGCCCACAGTTTGGCTGCGGTTTTCTCCTGTAGTACTTCTTGCAGGATATCATTAGATAGATGAAGTTGAATAATAGACATAGCCTTATGGTTTTTTCTCTCTCATCAGCAGTCCATTCGGCCGCCGCCTTATCGCCGAATTTCTCCAGCGCTTCATCAAGATCATTGGATTGTGCGAGGATCGCACGCATCTTGACCTTTCATAACAAAAATCTCGTCTTGTAGTCCAGCAACGGTAGATCAAACTTCATCGATGCAATCCAAAATCCAAATATGAAACAGATGTGAAACACGGGCTCTGATACCACTTGTTACAAGAGATAGCACGAAAATTCAACGTCGAAAACCCCTCCAAATAAAGGAGAGAAAAAAACACGGGCGCCAGCCAACAAACACTTCACTTTATCGGGTGAGGTTACAAACGCCGTGGATTTACAATGTTTGGCTTATCCCAAAACGGCTTACAAGATGTATTTATAGTAGGCAAAACCCTAAGTTGGTTGCAGTCCAACTCCGAAACGATCAAGCATCCAGGTCATCCGCTCTTGGGATTCGGTGTGCATCCCCTTGTGTGGCATTTCGTGTGGCCATCCAGGTCCCGACCGATCCACTCACGAGATCCAATGTAATGACTCTTGGTGGGCCGGCTGTGCCTTGAGGCACTGGATCCACCATCCGCTCCCCATGTGACGGTCACGGAGGGTCCACCGTCGGATCAACATAAAATTGGACCTGTTGATTGCTTCTTCCTCACAAGCGCAAGCAGGAAACTGCTCGCTGTTGTACCCATCACCGCGCGATGGAAATGGAGCAAGCTCCTGTCATGGCTTCGCATGAAAGGGAGAGAAGTCGCGGCGGATGCTCCTCCAGGGTGAGCTCTGATGCCGTGGAGAGGAGGAATCCGCTGCTCCGTCCGCCTCCCATCCCCCATCTCCGGCTGCTCCGTCGCCTCCCATCTGACGACTGCGTGCGCCCTGTTCCGACGGCCTCTCCGACGAACTCGTCTGCCCTGCTCCGCCGTCCTCCTACGTGCCCTCTAAGGACCTGCTTCGACGGCCACGGGAGTCATGGAGCTCGCCGCCGCAAGGAAGGAGCGGACCTGCATAGAGACCTGCATAAATTCAGTTAATTGTGCTAAGTCTGAATCTCATAATTCAACCAAAATAAACCCGATGTATACATGAGCCAAGTAACATATAATTCGACCAATATCTGAACCTTATGATGTATAGATGACCAAACCAACAATTTGGAGCACATTTTCAATTTCAGCACCAAAGAATGAAGAGTTGACTGAGGCATTCATTAACACTCAAATTCAGCACCGGCACTCTGTTCTTACATAATAATTCAAATACATAAATTAGGCCAATCTACTTGTACACTTTGGCCACGAAAGACTATAATCATCTTTGTTCAAAATATTAGTCAAGATGTCTAAAATATTATCTAACAAGGTTGTAGATGCTAGAACAGATCTTCGTCATATACACCACCAGGGGGAGCCAACAAAAGTTGCGTGTAACTAGCCTGCCCTGCAGCTTCGTCATGAGGCACTGGATGGGGGACGGGATCTCAGTCCGCGCATGACAAGCAATTTACGTACGACAGGTATCTGCTGTGAGGTCTATTAATTGCACAATTTTTGCTATTAACATGAAAAACATGTACTAACAACCTATGATTTGGCCGATAATTGTCGTAGTTTAATGTAATTTACTCCCACAGAAGAGACACGGAATAGGCCAGCTCGCTTCACTGCAGCACCGACAGTCCACCATGCGCATGACAAGCAATTTTAGTTATGCGGGTGAAACGAGAGCGAGGGTTAAACATAACGGCATTATAAAGTTGTTAAGGAGAAAATAGGACTCTGTTCTGAGCTTTATTAATTGCCAATAAGGTCACATCGTTATAAATTTGACCACCAAAAAGCATGGTCCCGATTAAAGGAAGTTTGTCAAGAAAACAAACTTTAGCTAGATAATGTGCCGCATTATTGGCTTCCCTTAATACTAACACTCCAAATTAACGAAACTAGGTTTCATTCAAGCTTTCAATTTTCCTTTGACCGTGAAACTAATACATGTCCCTGATTCCTGAGTTGGGTTGTTTTTGTCCCCAGTCCAAAAACAAACAAAAATACCTCCATTAGCTCCCTCAAATTGGCAATCAGTTTAGTCAAGAACATTTTCTCCATCCCTCAGCATCTTTTTTTCTCCAGAAAGGCATGCCCGCACGACTCACTTTCTTCTCAACTTATTCAACACCTCATTCCCACGGTTGTCGACAATCGCCACATTATTTTCTATCCGCATCCGCCACCCGGTCCCACCGTCGGATGACCCTCTGTTGTCACCAATAATCCCACCTCTCCGGTCCTAGATGAGCTTGGTTGGCAAAAGGATACGGTCATGTATCTCGGCATTGTCGATGCCATCTAGGTCTTGAGCTAACCGAGAGAATCTGTTGTTGTACCGTTCCCGAACAAGATGAAAGTCTCTCCGTCCGCAATTGAATGGCACATAGGCTTAGCAATAGTAGTTCTCTCGAATTCGGCAGTCGAATACTTCAAACTCGCATTATTGGCTCCTTCGTCATACCCTAATCTTTTTTATATGCAATAATACAAGCTTCTGATTCCTCACATTTCTAACGAAGTTAACACTCCCACATTGCTCATATCACTCAGTATTTTCCATTCTCGGTCGTTGCTACTTCTTTGGTTATATAGTGGTGATGAGAAATTTGGATTTCACTTTTTGGTGTTCTTTAATGTCTGGAGACGAATATATATCTGCGGCAAGCCACCATGTAAAGTAGTATAATAGGCCCCGATTCAGTTCATTATTAGTTTACCAACTATTAAATGATCCTAGAGCTTACTTGCTATATTATTGAAAATAATAATAGCTTAGTTGGTTGAATGTTCAACTATGTTAATTGTATGATGTATTCACTCTATCTAGTAATATAATTTCTAAGGGCATGTACAGTTGTGATATCTTAGCATCGCCATGTAGGATAACGGCTGAATCAGAAGGCAGAGAAACGACAAAAAGATGTTAATCTCTCTGGCCACATGTTAATTGTGTGTTGTACTCACTCTATCATGTTTTATTGCTAGCTCTAAAGTACGTCACGTTTATGTTTAAAATGTCTTATCAACTATTGTACTTCGATACATTTAACTATAAATCATCTGAATAATGTTATCGTATTCATCGGAATTTAGAATCATTGTAACTTAAAGTTTGAATCCGAATTATTATGTCAACCATGTGTCTATGTCATTTGAATATTTGAACGATTGCACAGTTTATTTCGATGTTAAAATTTAGGTTTAATTTCTACGTCTATAAGATAAAATTGCAAGAGGGGAGTTCCACCAAGAAGTGTGGGTAGGTGAGTAGAGGGATAAGTCCGAGCAACGGAACAAAAGAAAAAATACTAAGAAACATGTGATACCTAGTTGTTACCATGTCGGGGACAACGGCACGGGCCCGGATAGCTGGAGGCCACGACAGCGACGATGCGTTCCTCGCCGCAACGTTACGGGCGAGTACTGAGGCAATTCTGCGGCAGTCGATCGTTCTTCTCACGTGGTGGAGTGGTGCTCCTCTCCTCCACGGCTCCACCAGAACACAAAAACCAAAAAGCTCCTCTCCTCTTCTTATGTTAGTCGTGAAAGTTAGCTTACTTTGGTTTGTATGTTGTTGTCGCCTTGTCGGTAGGGTCGTGGATTTTTATCTTCTCTGTCGGCCTGAGGTTATTCCTGTAAGACTTGAGCCATTCATTGGCTATTTTTCTTCTATCTATTCATATATGGTCCTAAAGAAAAAAACATGACTGTTTTATTATTTCCGGATTTCTCGCAGATACTCTACAGAGTGATTGTAATCATGACATTTGATCAATAAAGCTATCTGGAATCGAAAAGAAAAAAAAGAAACAACATGACTCAGCTTTATAAACTGCCAAACAATTTTTACATCATTTGCAAGTTTGTCCAGCGAACAGCTAGGGGATCATAGTCCCAACTACAAGAAACTTTTGTCAATTAAACAAACTCTAGCTTTTTTTTAGATAAAGGGTTTTTATTACTTAAAAAGTTTAATCATTACACCTAGTGTGCCGCCTGATTGGCTTTCATCTATCAATGATTAAAATTCGCAGTTCCCGGTTAACGAAACTAAGTTTCATTAAAGCTTCTCAATTTGGATTTGCCCATAAAATACGTCCCTGATTGCCCAATCCGTTTGTTTTTATGCACAGTCCACAAACAAAAAAGAACACCAATAGCTACATGGCCACCATGTCCCGCCTCGGGACGACCCTATGCCGTCTTTGCCACCTCTCTTGGGCCCCAGATGAGCTCGGTGGGCAAAAGGAAATGGTAGTGGATCTCGTCATCTTCGCCCTCATCTAGGTCTCGAGGTGAACAAGAGTCGCGGTTGTAATCCCATCCCCAAACAAGGTGAAAGTTTGTCCTTCCGCCCTGGGATGGAACAGATGCAGAGCGCTACTGGTTCTCTAAAATCAGGTAATGAAATACTTCCACCTCATGGCATGGGCTCCTTCGCCATACCCTAAAAAAACTGATATGCAATAATACAAGCTTCTGACGCCTCCTATTTCTATTGGAGTTCACAACTCCACATTCCTCCTATCACTGAATATATCCATTCTCGTCGGTTGCTACTTCTCCGGTTTTATACAAGAGTTGACAAATGTGTTTTTCAATTTTCGAGTTGACGTCTCGAGACCAATATATATATGCGGCAAGCCTCCAAGTCAAGTGTGTAAAGTAGTATGCTAGCTCCAGATTCAATTCATTATGAATCTACCAATTTTGAAATGATCTAGAGCTTAGTTGATCTATTTATTGGAAAAATAATAGCTTGGTTGGTTGAATGAATGACCATGTTAATTGGAGACATATCTATCTATCTATACTTCTTATAAAGAAAACCCCCACTAAGTGTAGTTATTATTTTTCTATCTCTACATGCGAGCTATCCACATCTTGATGTTTTAGCCAATCAATTCTTCATGTCATCCCACTAACACTCATTAATTATTTTCTATCTCTACATGCAAGCATCCATATAATATTTTTTAGCCCATCAAATTGTCCACATCATTACCCCTATATATTAAGGGGCAACTTTTTGGAGGCCTCTCCTTGCTCCAAAATTGGGCCGTCCGATCGAGATCCGACGGCCCAAATCGACCCAATCGACTTGAAGAACAGTTATGAATAGTATGATCGCAATCTGGGCCGTCCAATCGCGATCCAACGCCCCAGACGCATCCCGCGACACATTTTCAAAAACGACCCTCGCACTCGACAAATTGCTCAGCTGCCCACGGTTTTACGAGGGAAGGACCTGTTCGTAGTTACAGAAAATTCCGAAGATTTCCGTGCAAAAAAGCCCTCGCAGCCTCCCCCTTCCTCTCTCTCTCTCGCGACGAGGCCGAGATCACCGCGGCGGCGCGCCTCCCCTCTGCCGCTCCTCGCTCGAATCGACGGCCGCGGGGATCTCCGCCGTCCTCGGATATTCCTCCTCGTCGTGATCCGTCTTCTGGGCCGCCGCGTGCTCGACGGAATCGTCGCCGCCGCGGTCCGTGTCCGCCGCCGCGTGCGCTCGCCGCCGACGTCGCTCTGGTGACCCAGACGCGGCGGCGCCGCCACGTTTGGGAAGCCCGCGTCGAAGCGCCTCCAAGACATGCAGCCGCCTGTCCCATCTCGCGGCGGTTCGCCGCCGGCGAGGTGAAAGCCGCCGCGGCAGTGCCACTGCAGGCCACCGCTGACGTCATCACGACGTCAGCGTGGTCCCAGGCTGTCAGGAAAAAAAATTTCGTAGAAAAAATCGGAAAATATTAAATCCTGCTGTGTGGGCCCTACTTACTTACAAGGATTTCAGAAAAAATGAAAATTTTACAAGTTAAAAAACTTTACATTTACACGCTGGAAAAAATATAGCAAAATGGTCACAAAAATATATGGCAACTATTTATGCCGTACGATGAAATTTTTAGATACAAATATTTCAAAATTAAAATATCCTTCAAATCTGAACATTCCGTAAACTTAAAGAAATTCAAACCTAAATGACTTCCAACTTAAACAATTTTTGAAATCGAGACAAATTTCAAACGTAACCTCCTTTCAATTTCATTAATTCCCAAATTCGGACAATTTTCGAATGTTAACATTTACATATTAGGATTTTACCACACGGGCAGGAAAAATATGACGAATATATGGCACACGATCAAATTCCAAATTGTAATATTTTAAAATTTTGAATGCATTTCAAACATAAATGTTTCATACACGCAAAGAGAATTCAAATACGACAAGTATACAATATGACCATATAAAAAATTAGCTAATTATGACGTGCGACAAAATTTCAAATTTGAATATTTTAAATTTTCCAATGACTTTCCAATCTGAGCATCTAATAAATACAAATGTAATTCAAATGTGAATAACTTTCCAATTTTCCCAATTTCTGAACTTTAAACAACTTATAAATAGAAACTTTTCTCCAATTTCAACGTATTAAAATCGGAACAACTTTTCAATGTGCGCATTTCCAAATCTCGATTCTTTACATTGCGGTATTCACGAATATGAAAAAAAAAACAGCATGCCTGCAAAAATAAATTCTGACTACTTCTGGCATGCGATCAAAACTCGAATTTGAATATTTCAAAAAATTTAATGCCTCCCAAACCTGAACATTCAGTAAACTTAAAAAAATCAAATATTAATAACTTCCCAGATCTAAGAATTTTTTTAATTTGAACAACTTATAAGTGTAAACTTTTCTTTTAGTTTCAATATATTTAAATCTAAATAACTTCTGAATTTCGACATTCACAAATTTGAGTTCAACGCCAAACCATCATATTTGAACTACAAATCAGGTTGTAAATTAGAACATGCTTTCCATAATTTGTAACACTTTACAAATATTACTTTACGGTATTTAAACAATTTAAAAACTATTAAATGCTTAATTGACTAATTATGGATCATGACCAAATTTCAAAGATGAATATTTTAAACCTTTAAATGCTTCCAAACTCCACCAAGGGTGCGCCGTGTCGGCACGCCGGAATTATCCGCCATGTGGGTTCCATTGTCAGGATTTTCATAATTACAGAACAAATCAAAGTTTGTAAAATTCATATCTTCTGCTACGCAATTCAAAATATCGCAAACAACATACCGAAATTTGCATAAAAATGTATTATTCCGAAAAGTTCTTTCCCACAAAAAAATAACGCTTCCCAATATTTCATAATTGCAAAAAACGTTGAAATTTGTATTACAGTTTGCAAATTCATAACTAATTCTTTTGAAGGCAAAAAATGCGAGTAACATCCCAAAATGTTCATAACAATGAGATCATTATGTTTGTATCAAATTCATGCATGTTCAAACAACTTTGAATCATGTTTACGTGGGAGAAGTAAATCATCTATTTTGTGTAACATGGAGTTTCTCTATATGCTGCTCATTTATGCTCCATTCAAAGTGATCTCCATTTTTAAGTTTCAGCTTTAATTCAATACAAAAACGAAATAAAAACTTGCATCAGATTACTCACCATGGGCGCGGCGTGTCGCCGCGCCGATTACAACTAGTTCTTTTTATATTCGATGGATAAGATCACACCATGTCGCTATGTAGTTACACAAGTAAATCATGTGCAATTAGAACAACGGAATTATGAACTTTTTGCCAGTTTATTTTCAATGATGAAAATCATACAACTATTATACAAAATTATGGGATCTTCTATATGTATTCACTCAAAAAGAGTCTAGAAGTATTATGCGAAAATATGTGTGTCATCTTCATGCAAGCCATCCACAATATCCATTTCTTCAAACCGTTAATATAACCTTAATTATATGTACCCATCAGATACACCACTAAACCACAACAATCTTTAAATTATAAACCACACATACATTTGATGTCCAACTTTTTTAGCCGTTAAAATTTTAAGAGAGACCCACTGCAATGCGCGGGGTGGTTTTCTAGTAACTATAAAGCGTCCAAGCATATAATCATCGTATTTATCATTTCTTAGAATATATTTAATTTTTATTTTAAATTTGATTTATTATGGCAACTATGTCATTAGAATATTTTTTGTTATTACACACTTTACTAATTTACTTAGATGTTAAAATGTAGGTTTGATGCCTAGGTCAATAAGCTAAGATTGCGTAAAGGAAAGAGGGCGGCGTTGGAGTTTCACTAAGGGCACCTCCAACGGGGTGGCGCAAACGGATACCTAACCGGACACATTTTTCTGTTGGGGGTGAACCGTGGGCGCATTTTGGGCCTCCATCCGTTTGAGGTTGGGGTGCCCCCAACGGCCTTGGGCATGTTTGCCCATGATCGTGATTTTGGCTATGTTTTTCACCGAATGGCTAGCTAAATACTTCACAAATTATTAATAGAAAATAATAGTCCACAAATAATAAATAGCAGGGTTTATTACAATAAAGTGCACATACTGAAATAAATAGTTTGTTCAATGCAATAAAGTTAAGTAGGGCACGACTATTGGTTTCCAAAATGAGTCCACACATGCTCCACCAAATCATTCTGGAGCTGGATCTACCTAAGTTTGTCTTGCATCTCATCAAGCACGTGGAGATACCGCTGGAACGGCGACGGCCTAGGTATTGGCTGATACCCGATGACGTAGTTACCTGCGTAAAAAGTAAATGGGTTAGGTTGAGACTCCAAGTGCAGAGTGTGTAGTAAGTGGAAGACGTGTTTTCCCCACGAGGGGTGACTCGAGGGTTTAATATCGAACTCTCGGGGAATCAGTAGTGAAGATTTATCTTCCTATCCTTCTTTGGTTACCTACAAAACAAAGTAAATGTTTTGGTCCTCAACCTCACCTAGTGGTTGTCAAGCACAAGGTGTGAGAATGATATCAAGATAATATGCAATGCAAACAAGAAATAAATATGCAATGGTGGTAAATAAATATGCAAGGATGGTGGTAGCAATGATAAATGATATTTTTGGGTTTTATATAATGAATGCAAGATGTAAAAGTGTTTTTGTATTTTCGGATTTTTAAATGGCAGAAAATGGAAAATGGTAAAAGTTGTTGGAAAGGTGTTTCTTATGATTAAAAATGGACCGGGGTTCATGGTTTCACAAATGCACTCTCTCTTTAATAAAGTGGTAGACAATGGAACACTAGAGTTGACATATGAGATTGCAACACAAAAGTTTAATGACAAGTTATAATTATATGGGCATCACGTCCTAACATAGAGACCTTTTGGTTATTAGTCTCTCTTATACTCCACCAAGATGCGAACTAAATCATAACACCTCAGTAATTAAGATAACTCAGAGTATAGTAAGTATCATGACATGAAGTTAAAATAAGAACATGCTAGATCTAGTCATGGAGAAGTGGCAATGGTCACACCACATCTCCGGTAGCATGGTATTTTTTTTATCCCTAGTGAGGCAACAAAGTAAGGTAAACATACCCAAGTGGATCGCAGAACTTTCTCTCACGTTCACTGCACTAGCCACCCCCGTTACTCCAACTAATGCACACGTTCCCCCACACACGCTCTCATAAACATGCTTGATCAAAACAAGTAAATAAGAACGGGGTACATAATATGCATCTACTTTCATAACTGAAACAAAACCATTGCAATCTCAAACATATATTAACTCATAAAAAGATCCACCACAAAGGTATTACATAGATGACCGTAATCATGTTCAGCAGCTCATACGGTACTAATTAGTGAAGCTCAAGAGAGAGAGATACATAAGTTACTTCCACAAACCCATAGTCCAGGGGTGGACTACTCCCTCTTCATCATGGAGACGGTGGAGAAGTCGTTGGAGAAGATGGAGACCACGCCGGCAGCGCCCCGCCGGAGTTTTCCCCCTCCAATCTGCAGCTCCAGGTCTCTGTTTCGTGTTTCTGTGTTTCTGCGGCGCTCCTTTCCAGAGGGCGTCGGGGACTATTTTTATAGTCGGTTTTAGGTCAAAACGGAGTCGTGGGGAAAAGATCGACGGCAACGGAGCTCGAGGCCCAGATGGTGGGTCCCACGCGGCCATACCTGGCCGCGTGGGCCACCTTTTGGCCCTCGGGCCTCCGCTTGTTTGCTTCCTTCGCTCCCAAGTCTTTTCCTTCCAAAAACTGATGCTCGTAAATTTCCAGGTCATTTGGACGTCGTTTGGGTCCCTGAAACATTAAAATATAGAAATAGGGTTTTCTGCCTGCGCAGGGTTAATTCCATAAAAATAGGAAAATAAATATTCCCAAAATCATTATAAAACATGATATAACCCTTATATGATGCAAATATGACTGGAATATAAGTAATAATGCAAAGTTCATGTATGCATTTTACATGCATCAACATCCCCAAGCTTAACCTATACTCGTCCTCGAGTATGAAGGTGATAAAACTAACATGGACTTTGCAATTTAATACTATCAATGGATATCAAAGATGATTACTATTGCTACATAGAGTCAAATGATTCATTCTTAAAAGGAGTAGCAATATGCAAGATAGTTTATGAAGTGATATCAAGTATTCAATGCAAGGATGTTCAATGATAATTCACAAAGTGTAACATAAGAAAAAGTACTATGGACCACATGTATGCATAATGATAAGTAAGAACATCCTACAATGGTCATAGAGTATTGATGAAAATCTGAATATAAAAGGTGGACACTTTGGAAAGATATATATGAGTAGAGGTAAAGCATGAATAAGTTTCATCTAACTTCTGAACTCTCTACTTAAGTTAATGATTGTAATGTGGTAATCCTTGGTGTCAAGCTCTCATTCCCCTATCATAGCATCTTGAATGATTAAGTTTAAAGTGAAAGCAAATATGAGTAGTGTGCTTGACAAAGTACAGGTTGAAAGTCTCATGCCCCTTGAATACAAGTACCTACTCCATGTGTTACTCAACTTGGAAACAAAGCAAGTTCAAGTTAAATATCATTGTAAGTAATAATAGTATCATTAAGAGCGTCAACTGGGGTACCTCTTGTCCCAGGATATGGAACAAGCCCATATCAAAATGACAAGACAAACAAACAAATGAACAATCTCAACACCCTTTTTATTTACCATTGGATAGCTTTTTATTGTAAGGTGTATCACAGAAGGTTCACCATAGCATGTAAGTAAATTTCCACCATGAATGATGCATGGCTTAGATTAGCGGCCCAGGCGTCTCTCTAACCATTTATACAAACTCATTTAAACTCACTTTTCCACATTTATTTCACCATGGTAAGCATCCATAAACAAAAGTACATGATATCAACTAAATGAAATGAAGTGCATGTTGAAAGCTTGCCATGTGACAGCACATATGAGCTAACTCTCAACCAAAGACATTTGTCAAGCCCACAACATCATAATTTTAATCACAATGGGTCATGTTTTATTTATGCAATAAAAGTAAAGTGTGCATCAAGTTCGAGAGAGCTATATAACCAACTTTTCCCATAACAATCAACAACATAAGCATTTTCATTCAGAGGTATAGATAACACAAATATCATGATAAACATACTCGGAATAGCATAAAGCTAATAGGTAGATATGGTGGACTCACTGGAAAAACTTTGGTTGAAGGTGTTGGAAACAAGTTTTTACTTGTTGGAATTTTTGGGCTAGCAAGAGGGAGAAAGTTGACCATCTAAATGCATGCATGAGTGTCCATAGAACTAACTAATCCATGTTAAACAAGTAAAATAACATTCAGCATCAAAACATGAATAAAAGATAGCTCTTGATAAAATTGCAAAATTACTCATTAACAAGCTCATGAATCATGCAACTATATGTATCTTTTAAAATCAACTCAACATCCCTTTTCCCAATATTATAGCATCCAACATAATTCAACCCAAATTTCCAGTAGCTCTCTCATATATAATGATAGTGTGGTGGTCTCACAAAATAAAAATCAAACCAAACAAACAAAAAGACGCTCCAAGTTTATGCGATAAAGTGTTTCGATCGAAAAACAGAAGTTAGACGTGTGCAAACCGAGAGTGTGTAGGTCCAGTGGGGTTGTCTTCACATCCCCAAGCTTATGGTCTTCACCATCCTTGGATAGCTCTTGGTGCATCTCCTCTAATCCCTGTGAAAAAACTTCAAAACACCGTTTCTCCCATTTCTTTTCTGTGGGGTGCATTAGTAGTGATAAACAAATAGATTTTTGCTGCATATAATCCTTAAAAAAATTCATATGAATGTCCAGAAAGTGTATAATGTTGTATGCCTACTCATAAACTCAATTGGATCAAAAAGATTCAAGTTAAAAGTTCAAAGCATGCATCAAACAAAATGGGACAGAATCTGTCCAGAAAAACAGCAGCAGCAAAACGTATTTTTCTACCCTACTAAACTTTGTCAAAAAATTCCGAAAAATTCATGCATACAGAGGATGAAAAGTTGCAACTACAGTTCAAATATGAGCTCATTCGGAGTTACAGAATAAGAATTAAAAATCATACCGTGCACAGATTCGTGCAGGAATAAAATCTCCGAACGCTATAAGCAACTTTTTCAAACCAAAATGGTAAAACTTGGCACTTTATTAAAAATTCCAGAAACTAAACTAAAAACTAAGTCTCTTGTTACAGCAAGAGGACACAAAGAAAATCACAAATAAAAACAACCGGGTTGCCTCCCGTAAAGCGCTTTCTTTATAGCCATATAGCTAGGTTTCTTACTTGTTGTTTATTGAAGATGAAGCTCATGAGGGAGCTTGAACTTTGGTGTGTCCCTCTTCCTTGGGAAGTGTTTCATGCATAATACCAGGATCCCATGGTGCTCTCAAGCCAATGAAAATAATATTAAAGTTGAAACCTAGTAGAGAGAAAAGCAAAACACAAAAGTAATAACAATGAATTCTAACTTTCTTTCTATGCGTTGGCATTTTATATATAGGTGAATAACAATAAATAGGAATTTTCCAACGCATATTATGAGTATGTAATTGCAGCATATAATTAATAGTAACATAAGGAGGGCTCTCAACACCTCCTCTTTCATAATAGTTGCAAGTAGTAGAAGTGTATTCAACCATATAACCAATAGAATCTTCCAACTTAGATAATTTAGGCACATAAAGAGGATCATTAAATTTATTTTGGAATTCAGTAGCATGCTTCCCTCTTTCAAAATAGTTATTAAGATCAATATTAAGTTTAATATCATGGCTGCAACAAATATTTGGAACTAGAGATAATTGGAAACCACAAGTATTTAGCAACATAAGCAAATTTCTCCTCTATGGTGTAATTAGGAGAATTCAGAAACAAAGTAGGACTCTCATTAGTAAGAGTATTTTCACAAATAGCAAGTATATCATTTTTATTCTCACATAAAGTAGTAACAAGTTTTAAACATGGAGGATCAACAAGCAAAATAGGATTATCATCTAGAGTACTATCATAAAACATGTCTAAACCATACTCCTCATCATTTTTAAAATTATTATCAATAATTTTCCCATTAGGCATAGGTTGATAGTCCTCCTCATCATCAGAATCATAAAAGCAAAGTTTATCATCAACAAAATCTTGAGTGTTACCCTCATCCATAGGTGGTGAAGGTGGAAGTTGTCGGAGACTAACCCAGGAACTAGGGAGTATGTCTCTCTGCTAGAATCGTAAGGGGCTGAACACGACGTCGATCAAGTCCTCATCAACCTCGGCGACCAAGCTCGACGAATTTGATGAAGTACATCACGGCAGAGATGGAACGCGAGCTCGTACCCAGGTTCAGGCCCTCCCGGAGGAGTAAAGACCCTCCTCTTTGTTTTATTGCACTGCTTCAAGAGGTTACAGTACAGTGGTACTTGCTGAGGGCGAAGCTACAGCTATGGAAGAGCTATAATGGTGAGAGTTGTTGCTCTTTGTGCGACGTAGTCGACTTGGGTGTAGAATGCTCGATCCCCTTGTCTTGTGATGCTCCTTCTCCATATATAGGCGCAGGGTGGAATCTAGGGTTCCACAATGGCGCCGGTGTAGGAGAGCGACGCACCCTTGGTCGCAGTCCGCGGCGGTGGTCTTGCTGGTCTTCATCAGATAAAGCCGTCGTCCTGCCAGGACAGTGGCCGGCGCTGCAGAGATCAGCGGAGTCCCCACTGTGACGTCGAGCTTGGCGCGGAGCACGCCGCTGTCGGCTTATCACCGGCGTGGTAAGCCTTGTAATCTGCTTTGGGCGATGCAACTTTGTCGTCCCTTTTTATACACGGAAATGGCAACTGCGGTGTCTTCGTCATCGCGCGCAGACGCGTGCGTCAGCCTGCTGCGGGTGCAGAGTCCATGTGCGTCCTGCCAGGGTAGAAGAACCTCGTCGAGCACTTCGAGTGCTCCGACGCTTCGAGAGGAGAAAATTTCTCGAGGCTATCCCTTGGACGCAGGGACCTAGGCGTTTCTCCAGTGTCGAAGTCTTCGCGAGGCGGAAACCCTCGCAAGGCTCTTCAGGCGGGCTCGCCTGGTCCTTAGCAGTATTCCCAGCCAAGTGTCGAGGCCTGCGAAGGGCCGGCCCGTGATACCCTGGTTTTCACTGGCCCGACAGTAGCCCCTGGGCCCGTGATGGGCACGCTGGAGCCCAACTGCGCAGGCGAAGCGTCGCGGGCCCCAACTTGGCCCTCTTGGGTCGAGACACCTGGTGTGCAACCGTCATGCGCCGGCTCGCCTTCTTCGACAAGTCTGGTCATGCGGTGGGTCCTGCATCGACCGGCAACCGCTCTGCGTGGCGATAAATGGCAGAGGAACTGGCGCGGTTCCCCATCACTTCGAACTCTTCGCTCGTGCTTCACTTCCTTCCTCCCAGCTCCGCGACTCCCCGCGACTTCCGCCGCCGCCGTAATGTCGCCTAAGAGAGCCACCGCCGCGCAGAAAGCCAAGGCCGTGGTCCCGGCCAGCGAGGAGACCTCGTCGGGTCGCGGCCGTGTTCGCAGGCCCGCGCTGGAGGATAGCCGCGTGACCTGCGTTGCGCACCTAGCGAAGGCACGCAGTTTGGCGGCCTCGGAGTTCAGCCTGGGGCGCCCCCGGCGCCCTTCGCGCTCCGTTCTATCCCGTCTTCCTCCACTCGCTCTTCGCGGGACTGATTCCCCCCTTCTGTGAGTTCCTTGTTGCGATTCTGGAACACTACCAGATCCAGTTGCTTCATCTCCACCCCAACGCTCTTCTTACCCTCTCCATCTTCGCCTACTTCTGCGAGGCATGTGTTGGAGTCAGGCCTTTTGTGAACTTCTTCCGCAATTTCTTCTCGCTGCACTTCTCGTCGCACACAGAGACGACGGGTTGTGTCTCTTTTTCGCCTCTCTAACGGCATGTTCGGGAACTATCCCCCCATCGCTTGGGACGACAAAGTTCCCATCTCCGAGGTAACGAAGGAGGTGGACGAATTTCATCAGCGATGGATCTCCGTGAAGGCTTCGGAGGTCTGCCCCTTCCTGGAGGTACCCGCTGGTCCTCCGACGAAGCACCAAGGATGGAGCAGGCAGCCGTTGGTGGACCCGTCCCTCGAGACCATGGAGAGGCGCCTTGTCGAGGCCCGCTCATATGGCCTCATAGGCCAGATGGTTGCCAAGGAGTTCGTGAGGCGGCGCATAGCGCCGGTGCAATCGCACCAGAAGTTAGTCTGGATGTACTCCGGTACGTCAGACAGGATGTTGCTGGGCAAGGAGGGCCTCTCGGCGGAGGTGGTGGATGAGATCATGGGTTTTTCTTCACCTCCCCGCAAATCCCCAAATTGGAGAACAATTCTTCCAAGCCCTTGTATATGTTCGAGAAGTCAGGTCGCTTCCAATACTTGGCGGCGATGCCGTCATTCACCACGTGGGGGCTGTGCTCACAAGGACAGACAGGTCCTCAAGAAGGCCTGGTCTTGGTGGCGCCAGCGCAAGGTGAGGCCTATTCGTCGGACACATCGGCCAGTTCCGTCGCTGAGGGCGAAGGTACTTCATGAGGCGCCGACCCCTCGGGGAGGGCTGAACGCCCGTCGGGCATAGCAGATCCTGAGACGCAGATCCTGGACATCTCCACAGGCGATGAATCGTCCTACCGCGTTGCTCCTTCACGGCGCGTGGAGGATGAGCCTCATGAGGGCTCTTCGGCTGATCCCCGGGAGCCTCGGATGGAGTCGCTCCTCGTCAAGCCTACCGAGGGTCTCAGGAGCATTCCTCCTTAGACAAAAGCAGATGGGCTTTTGGAAACGCCCGGGGCCAGTGCTCCCCCGCCCCGGTGCATGCGGAAGTGGAGATGGGTGGACGCCGCCACCGAGTAAGCTCACACTCCTTTTTCCTTTCCGGTTGGGACTTCGTGCCTTGGTTGTTTCCTGATCTCCCTTCTTCAGGTCTTCCACGGTGTTGAGGCAAAAGAAACTCTGCCAGCTCGGAGAGGCTTCGGGGGGGCCCCGGTGACGCCCGCGGCTCCCGCGGTGGGCGGAGCGCTTCTTGTGGCCACGGCCTCGACTCCCGAGGTTGCGGGCCTTGTCGGGACGGTGATTCCTCTTGAGCTGGAGAAACCCCGCGGGGGGGGGGAGATGTTCGTAACGCTGCCTCCACCAGGCGTGGACCCGGAGGTAGCAGTGATGCACGTTGAGATTGAAGCGAAGGCGACGCAGACAGGCCTTGAGGCTGCCGTGGGTGCGGCCTCGGTAGGATTGATGGAGACAGCCTCAGGAGGGGGGAAGTTCCCCTTGTCCAAGATGGTGCCGGGGCCGGTGATGAGAGTGCTTCCAGCCCCCAAAATGTCCCAGGAGTTGCCCACACCCCAGAGGCGCCTTGAAGATGACCCAAGCCCTGGGCACAAAGTTTGGGAAGCTTTGGGCTCCGCGCCCCTTAGGAGAACTGGGCTTTGGTGCTGCGGCAACGGCGCCCTTGCGAGTCCCGCCGTGAGGCCATCTTTCGCTCAGCAAGGGAGATGCTCAATGGCCTGGAACTCCATCCTGCTGACGAGGAGCGCGTCACAGACGGGACCGTCTGGACCTCGCGCGGGGGGTAGGCCCACCTCCAGGCGGCGTTCGAGCGCTGCCGCCAGGAGGATGAGAAAGCTCAGGAGCGGCGCGTCGAGGCTCATCGCTTTGCTGACAAGATCCGCGCCAGCGTTACTCGCGAGGCCGAGGAGGTCCTTGCGGAGTTGAAGCACAAACGCGAGGCTCTCGAGGCGGAGACAATTGCGAAGCACCAGGAGTTATCTACTCGTGAGGCAGCGGCCTCCGCCAAAGAAGAGGAGCTCTTGGCCGGTGAAAAGAAAATTGCTGCCGCGGCGGAGGCTCTCCGAGCCAACCTGGACAAGTTCCAGGCAGAGCTTCGTCCCCACGAGGAATAACTTGACCTGCGCCAGCAAGATCTTGTCTTTCGCGAGTCTGAGGTCCGCAAAGGCGAAGAACAGTCGAGCAAGTTGAGAAGGACCAAGCTGCGGAGAAAGATCGCCTGGAAGCTCGCGAGAGCAAAGTAGCTCAAGATGAGGCTGGGCGTGAGGATCGCATCAAAAGAGCCAATGAGAAACCCCAGCAGCGGGCGGAAGAGCTACGCGAGCGGTCTATCGAGGAGCAAAAGACTTTCCGCATGGGCTGCAAAGAGGAATATTCGAAGAAGCTGAAGATGCAGGAGGACCGCTTTGTGAAGAATTGCGCCGGGTCTGACAAGCACATCAAGGAGCTGGAGGAGAAATTGGAGAAGTCCAGGTCCCGCCTGAAGACTGGCAGGGACGCCCGACGGCGTGCAGAGCATGACCTCCATGCTTTGGAGGAGGACATGAAGGACCTCCAAAAGCAGGTGGCACCAGCCGCGGCGCTTGCTGAGGAGGCCAAAGCCTCCGCGCGGAACGCCAAGGTCCTGAAGAGAGAGCAGCGGAGCATGCTCCATTCTTTGGTGTCTCGGGCTCGGGTTGTTGCGGGGCGCTTAGGCACCGATGCTCCCGACTTCGTGGCGGAGGGGGATGCCGTCGTCCAGGGGTACCTGGGCTTCTTCGAATGGCTCGTGGAGAACCTGGAGAAGACCGTGACGACCATGGACCATCTAGTTGAAGAGGAGAGCCGCAAGCTGCTCCACCTTGCGGTCAGCCGTATCTTCCCCAATCTTCGTCGCGTCCAGCCCCTTTTCCATTTTAAGGATGTGACAGAGCCTTTGGTGGGACCCAACGCCATGGATCTGACTTCCAAGGTGTTGGACGACGTGATAGCGTACGTTGAGCGTTTTGAGGCCGTGGATGACAAAGATTCCGAGGAGAGCGTCGAAGACCCTGACGGCGAAGGCCTTGACGATGATGAGGCCTAAATCGTGGTGTGCCTGGATAAATTACCTCATCTTTTGAAAACTGCCATGTGCTGTAATAATTTCTAAGACTTGCATGTTTGCGTGTCAATGTGTGTCAATGTGTGTCTCTCGTGGTGGAGTAGTCCACCCCTAGACTAATTAGTACCTCAGTAATTAAGATAACTCAGAGTATAGCTTTAAGTATCATGACATGAAGTTAAAATAAGAACATGCTAGATCTAGTCATGTAGAAGTGGCTTGGTCACCCACAACTCCGGTAAGATGGTATTTTTAATCATCCCTAGTGAGGCGACAAAGTAAGGTAAACATACCCACGTAGATCGCGAAGCTATCTCTCACGTTTACCGCACTAGCCACCCCCCCCCCCCCCCCCCCGTTACTCCAACTAATGCACACATCACCCCACACACGCTCTCATAAATATGCTTAATCAAAACAAGTAAATAGGAACGGGGTACGTAATATGCATCTACTTTCATAACTGAAACAAAACTTTTACAATCTCAAACATATATTAACTCATAAAAAGATCCACCACATAGGTATTACATAGATGACCGTAATCATGTTTAGCAGCTCATACGGTACTAATTAGTGAAGCTCAAAGAGAGGAGAGATACATAAGTTAATTCCACAAACCCATAATCCAGGGGTGGACTACTCCCTCTTCATCATGGAGACGGTGGAGAAGTCATTGGAGAAGATGGAGACCACGCCGGCAGCCCCCCGCCGGAGTTTCCCCCCTCCAAGCTGCAGCTCGAGGTCTCTGTTTCGGTGTTTCTATGTTCTAGCGCTGCTCCTTTCCAGAGGGCGTCGAGGACTATTTTTATAGTCGGTTTTAAGTCAAAACGGAGTCGTGGGCGAAAAGATCGACGACAACGGAGCCTCGAGGCTCCAGATGGTGGGTCCCACGCGGCCATATTCCTTGGCCGTGTGGGCCATCCTTTTTTGGGCCTCGGGCCTCCGCTTGTTTGCTTCCTTCGCTCCCAAGTCTTATTCCTTCCAAAAACTGATGCTCGTAAATTTCCAGGTCATTTGGACGTCGTTTGGGTCCCTGAAACATTAAAATATAGAAAATAGGGTTTTCTGCCTGCGCAGGTTTAATTCCATAAAAATAGGAAATAAATAAAATATTCCCAAAATCATGATAAAACATTGATATAACCCTTAAATGATGCAAATATGATTGGAATATAAGTAATATAGTGCAAAGTTCATGTATGCATTTTACATGCATCAACATCCCCAAGCTTACCCAATACTCGTCCTCGAGTATGAAGGTGATAAAACTAATATGGACTTTGCAATTTAATTCTATCAATGGATATCAAAGATGATTACTATTGCTACGTAGAGTCAAATGATTCATTCTTAAAAGGAGTAGCAATATACAAGATAGTTTATGAAGTGATATCAAGTATTCAATGCAAGGATGTTCAACGATAATTCGCAAAGTGTAACATGAATGAAAAAGTACTATGGACCACATGTATGCATAATTATAAGTAAGAACATCCTACAATGGTCATAGATTATTGATGAAAATCTGAATATAAAAGGTGGACACTTTAGAAAGATATATATGTGAGTAGAGGTAAAGGATGCATAAGTTTCATCTAACTTCCAAACTCTACTACTTAAGTTGATGATTGCAATGTGGTAATCCTTGGTGTCAAGCTCTCATTACCCCCATCATAGCATTTTGAATGATTAAAGTTTAAAGTGAAAGCAAATATGAATAGTGTGCTTGACAAAGTATAAGTTGAATGTCTCATGCCCCTTGAATATAAGTACCTACTCCATGTGTTACTCAACTTGGGACACAAAGCAAGTTCAAGTTAAATATTATTGTAAGTAATAATAGTATCATTAAGAGCGTCAACTGGGGTACCTCTTGTCCCAGGATATGGATCAAGCCCATATCAAAATGACAAGACAAACAAACAAATGAACAACCTCAACACCCTTTTTATTTACCATTGGAATAGTTTTTTATTGTAAGGTGTATCACTGACGGTTCACCATAGTATGTAAGTAAATTTCCACCATGAATAATGCATGGCTTAGATTAGCGGCCCAGGCGTCTCTATAACCATTTATACAAACTCATTTAAACTTGATTTATCTCCACATTTATTTCACTCATGATAACCATCCATAACAAAAGTACATGATATCAACTAAATAAAATGAAGAGCATGTTGAACGCTTGCCATGTGACAGCACATATGAGCTAACTCCCAACCCAAGACATTTGGCAAGCCCACAACATCATAATTTTAATCACAATGGGTCATGTTTTATTAATGCAATAAAATTAAAATGTGCATCAAGTTCGTGAGAGCTATATAACCAACTTTTCCTATAACAATCAGCAACACAAGCATTTTAATTCAGATGTATAGATAACACAAATATCATGATAAACATACTCGGAATAACATAAATCTAATAGGTAGATATAGTGGACTCATAAAAAGATCCACCACATAGGTATTACATAGATGGCCGTAATCATGTTCAGCAGTTCATACTGTACTAATTAGTGAAGCTCAAAAGAGGAGAGATACATAAGTTACTTCCACAAACCCATAGTCCAGGGGTGTACTACTCCATCCTCATCATGGAGATGGTGGAGAAGTCGTTGGAGAAGATGGAGACCACGCCGGCAGCGCCCCGCCGGAGTTTTCCCCCTCCAATCTGCAGCTCCAGGTCTCTGTTTCGGTGTTTCTGTGTTTTGGCGGCGCTCCTTTCCAGAGGGCGTCGGGGACTATTTTTATAGTCGGGTTTTGGTCAAAACGGAGTCGTGGACGAAAAGATCGACGGCAACGGAGCCTCGAGGTTCCAGATGGTTGGTATATGCGTTTAGTCATGTAAAGTAAGTAAAGTAGTATGCTAGCTCCCTATTTGATTCATTATTAGTTTACCAACTATGAAATGATCTCGAGCTTAGTTGCTCCATTTTTGGAAAGAAATAACTGCTTAGTTGGTGGAATGTACGATGTTATTTGTATGTTGTACTCACTATATCTCGAAATATAAGTGCTTGTACAGTTGTGATATCTTATCATCGCCACCTAAGATAATTTATGCATTGGAAAACAAAGAAACGAGAAAATATAAGTGCATCTCTCTAACAACTTATTTAGGGACGTTGGTTACAGGAAAAAACTCTAAAAAAAACAACCATTGCACATCATATTTTATTGCTATATCTAAATTACGTGGCACGATTAAGATAAAATTGTTTGTTAAGACCACGATCACTAATACTAGAAGACATATAACTATAAATCAAACAAGAATAATGTTATCGTATTTATCAAAATTCTTGCGACTTTAATTTAAATTTGAATTATTATGTCAACTATGTCCTTTGATTATTTAAATTAACTAGTTGACATGTACGTGCAACGCACGTTTCAACAAGGCAAGTTATAAGTAGAAAAATACCTATCATGTAGCATTCAAATCTTAGACTAAAGCCAGCAGAACTGATGCGCAACTATAAAGACGTGCTCATTGGGCGGCTTCTCATACTAACAAATTATGTCATATCGTAAATATCGCACCCATATCCTTAAGCACGAACTTCAATAACGACAGCCACTTGGTCATCATTGCCTCCATATAGAAGTGGGTGCCATCCTCATTGCAACTGTCGCGGAATAAGCCCTCGGACCAGCGGAATTCATGCGGCGCACCCCGAAGCTACACCCGCAAGAATCGGAGGAGCTTTAGAGTTGTCAGCGCGAAAGATGCAACTTTAGCTAAATTAAATGGAATGGGAATCACAACAATTAATTAAGAGGTTTCATTTTTTCCACCATCAAGTTAAATGTTGGTTAACATGTCAATAAGTTATGGGTGATCTATATACTTTTTAAAAAAATTATCTATACAATTTAAATGCAGTACAAATATCATTTATATTAATATCCCACATATTCCATATTTAGTTATTTAGATGATAATGCAAACGACCGCTAAGTTACAAGCTAGATGATGCAAACATGATCATAGATGTCATATTAAGAAAAAAATCACATTTTTCTGATAATTATAAAATATAATTTGCTGCATTTGGTGTTATACAAAAAGTTATGAATATAGCCATAATTGGCAAAATAGAAGGAATTAAGGATACACAAAGATGGACATGGGCTGGATCAGGTACGCGTGGGTAGCGGATAGCTTCGGAAGCACCGGGCGATGGGCTGAAGATGTGATGTTGGTTGCGGCCCTACTGCTGGCCGAAAAATAATGGAAAATTTGGAACCGAGGCGAATGTCAATGGGTTGGGCTGGTGTTTGTGCAGAAAAACAAATGCGATGGAGTACACTTAACTGAATTTGACGGTAAAGCTTCAGGCTTCAGATTCAGAACTTCAGAGGCCAAACGACAGCGATGATGTGCGGCAGGCCGGCAGTGGGCAGCGCCGGTGACCAAAGAGGGGCGGCGGGCGGCGTCTTCAGGTGTTGGAGGCAGGAGGCATGTTGTTGCCGTGCGCGTGTGCTGCAGGAGATAGGGAGAAACATAAACCAAACCTGCTCCATGGCAAACCCACGCGCAACCGTCCCGACCTCGCGACCCGCTTCTCAGTCCTCACCGCCGGCAGCCGGAAGGACACGTCGTCGCCCCGCCTGCCTCGCCGGAGGCAGCCCCGCGCGCCGCCCCGGCATCTCGGCCGCCGGCATACCCCGCGCGCCGCACGGCTTATCCGGCGCCATCAGTCCCCGCGTGTCGCCCCCGCTTCCCTGCAGTTAGAAGGGCCCCCGAGCCGTTCTGCTTTCTCCGCGGCCGCCGTCATGGCCCCGATTTTCACCGGCCGCCGCCGCTGCCCCGGAGTCCCCCGCGCCGCCCTTCGAGCCGACCACCGGTGGGAGGACACGACCTTGTCTGCTCGCCGCATCGCCGGCGGGAGGCCGCGCCCGCGCCCCTCGTGCTCCCCGTCTCCTTCCTATGCGTACCCGGTCGTCGGCGAGGCTCCCAACTAATGGATCCCTTCCACCAGCGCTATTCCCGCCCCCAATCGTGTCTCCTGGCCGCCGGCGCGGCTTCTGCCATGGCGGTCTCTCGGGACCATAAGGGTTAAGATGCAAAGCACAATATAAAAGCAAATACCGTTTTGGGATTTTGATGATTTGTGTTGAGTTGCAATTTGGACCGTAGATCTATATTGAACGTCTGTGATTTAATGTATCAACATAGCACAACACAAGTTTGCTCTTTTAATAGTAGTATAGATTCATAATTTATTTAGATGCTAAATTTAGGTTTGTTTTCTACGTCCATAAGACAAGAATGCCGAATCGGTAGGTGAGTATAAAGGATAAGTCCGAGCAACAGAACAAAAAGAAAGTTAAGAAACGTGTGATCCCTCGCCGTTACCATATCAGGGACGACGGCACGGGCCAGGATAGCCGGTGGCCACGATCGTTCTTCTCACATGGTACTACTCTCCTCCACTAGAACACAAAAGCTAGCTACTCCTAGCGGCAGCTATATGCAAAGCCGAGCAACGGAACAAAGGAAGAACAAAGATGCCACATGGGCAGCACGCCACTTTTGCGCTAATCCGTAGGTCGCACCACCATAGATCCGGGCTTTGCATATAAAAAGAAAGGGACGCACACTTTCTCTCGTACAGACAAAAGAATTACACGCATTCCAACGCCTTTTCCCTGCACGGTTCCCTAATACCCGACCCGGCCAGCCGACGCGTGCCGCCGAAGTGTCGCCTGTGTTCTACGCCGCCGCGAGCGGGGCACGGCGGAGCACCAGTTCACCCCTTTTCCGCAGAAGATCCGCCATGGCTCGGCTCGGGCTCCCCGGCGGCATACGCGGCACGCGACCAATCCCGGCCGGCCGCCCGCATTGCGGAGCAGACACCGGCGCCTCGAGATGCGCACGAAAGCAACATCCCTTCCTTTCCCATCGCGGCTCCCGAGGCGGCCACGGCATGGGTCCGCCGGGGAAGAAGAGCAGATCGCCACAATTACTTCACTGCCCATCACGTGACCGCAAACTCGAGGGCCTGCGGCCGCTTTACTGTGTGGGCACGCCAGGGGCAGTTTCGCCCGCCAGCGAAAATTCGGAAGCCTTTCCGGGCCGGAGCAACAGCGGCCTAGCTGCTAGGGCCGTTAACGCCGGGCGAGCCGCAGGCCCACCAGCTGGACCCCGGCCACCGACGCGCGGCGCCGGCGCGGATCGTGGGGAGGCGGCGGCTCACGCCGGCGATCTCCGACAGGCTCCGCCCGCCGATCTCGGTCCTGCCGCCGGAGCTGACGGCGGCCGAGCAGGAGTACCGCCCGCCGCCGGAGGACGACTCGGTGACCAGCATCTCCGACTGCACGAACATCAGGTCGGACGGCCGCACCTCGCTCCACCGCTGCTTCGCCGCCGGCGCTGTCTCGTCGTCGCAGCCGCAGGCCGTGCTCACCAGGATGCGGTGCCCGAACCGCCGGTCGAACGCCTCCGGATCGGGCTCCGCGACGGCCGCCGCGGGCTCCACCAGCAGGACACGGTCCTTCCTCACCTTCGCCGCCGCGACGTCGAAGCAGCCCACCGTGGGAGCCGGAGCGCCACGTCCGGCCTCTAGATCGGCGGAGCGGCGAGACGTCGGGCCCACCCGACCCGGCGCACGCACCGACCCCGTGGAGTGCCGGCCGGAGAAGATCTTCCACGCCGGAGACGGAGCTGGCGCCGGAGCCGCGTCCTTGGCGTCCTTGGTCGTCGCAGCGACCTTCTGCTCCGGAGGGTCGGGAGGCCCGGTCATGGACGGCTTGGGCGGCTCGGGCAGCAGCAACACGTCCTCGGGGTCGACGCGGGCGCGGCAGAGCGGGCACGTGGAGTGCGCGTCGAGCCACGTATCGACGCACTCGACGTGGAACCCGTGGCGGCACTTGGGCAGCAGCCGGAGCGCCTCCGCGGGCTCGAACCGGCCCAGGCACACCGCGCACTCGAGCCCGGCCTTCTGCCCCCGCAGCGCGCCGAACCGGAACACCGGCAGCGACTCCACCACGGCGCGCTTCACGCCCGAGCTCCTCCGCTCCCAGCGGCGCCGCCGGGCCCGGTCCCGCCGTACGGGCCCGACGACTCGGCCGCGCTGCGCTTGCAGTGCTTGGCGTAGAGGAGGAGGAGGAAGGTGATGGAGAAGACGCTGGTGAGGATGCCCACCACCACGGCCACGCCGGGGCGGAAGGGCGTGGCGGAGGGCGGGGAGGGGAGGGTAGCGGCGACATGATCGCGCCGTCGTAGTCCGAGAGCAGAAGCCGCCGCGACGGCTCCATGACCACTCTCTGACGCTCTCTCGAGTGGCAACGCTGTGCTGCTGCGGCCACCGCGCAGGCGTGATTGATTTTGTAAACAAGGCGTAGGGTGGTAATAATAGCTGCGGAGACTAGCTAGAGTAGGAGCACTAGCATCGTGCAGAGCGGCCAGAGCTAGACAGCACGGACGTGGCGGTGAGAGGATCGCGAGCTGGTGGGGCCGAGCCGCCAGTGGGTAGAGTGGGAAGGAACCACTGCGGTACGCTGCTCCGCCGGTGAGGGGAAGCCTCCGGAAACAAAAACTCGAGCGGCTTGTCGTAGTGAGCTAGGGGGAGTGGCGCTACACTACGGACTACGGGCACTGACAGTCTCGTTGTGGCGTGGTGGGCCCATGTGTCAGGAGACGGATGGAGTACGTGGGCTGTAGGGGTTTTCTTTATTCTGTGAGCTGAAATGAGCGGGGAGCAGCATGGGCTGGGGTGCAGAGACCCCTGTTTCGAGCTGGTAATGCGCATTTAAGAATGGAATGGCCGGAGATTACTGTTCTGGCCACTATTAATAACAATTGATAAGCAGGGGCAGTATGGGGATAACGGTTTCTTGTTTTTCCCGATTCAGAGGTCGTGCGCGCGCTGCGAGGGAATGAATGAACGGGTTCTGATGACCATCAAAGTTTCGGGACACGTGAGGCCTGCTCTGCTCTGCCCAACGATCAATTTTTTTGAATGTTTGATTTAAATTTTACGGGCTCCCCGTGCGTGCGTGCGTGCGTGCGGCTACGAGGCGCAGAGGAGGCTGGACCAGTACTTGTCGTTCCAGATATTCGCCCTGCGAATTTTGTAGTGGCTCAAATTAAGTCATGCTGATACATCTGCAGGTACGATTTTGAAAAGCCGCATTTGAAAAATCCCATGGTACGGGCGTCCTCTCCCCTGATCGAGCGGAGCGCTGCGGGAGAAAGGGAACAGATCTGGAAGCACGCACGGACACTGTGCAAGTACACCCCGGAAGAGATGATCATATCGTAGCCCGCCGTGGGCCTACGACGAGTTACGAGAATGCAGGCGGCGGGCCAGCTCCCAGCTGGCCGGTGTTTATATTTAGTACTGTACTTACAAATTTGTTACTAACACTTGTCATGTTAAACGATAGTGGGCGCTGGCCGTAGGCTGTAGTTGCTGTTGCGCTACAATTCACAGACTCATTTCCGGTGATGATTGGTCGGCAAGTATGTATAAGCGCTAGGAAGTATGGAAATACGCCAACCTCTAGAAGAATTTATACATGTGGTACAAATGTGCGGATGGTGCGGAAACTTACTGCTAGTAGATTACAATTTGTAAAAAGATCAATTTTACTGGTATAGAACAGTAGAATATTCGTACGTGTGCTACAAAAATAGAATTCTTATGGAAATATGTGATAATACAAATGAAAAAGGCGCATGTGAAATTGACATACTACTGGTAAGAAATTTTTCAAAACAAATGTTGTATGTCGTGCCAAGTAAGTTTACTTTAATATGAACAATGTTTGTAAAGTTTGACTAAGCTTTAAAACTAGTATTGTCCATGTCTATTTGTCATTAACTATTCTGTAACGACACATTTGTAATGGTTCAAAAAAAAGAAAGATCAATTGGTTGTACAAGCATCTTAAGATGGAATTTGACATAAAGTAAAACTTCCAACATGAAGCTCGCACAATGATTTGTCATATTATTAACAAAAATGATTTGTATGAGTGTATAGACATGGGGCTAGTATTTGTTTTTAAGTCTCTTCTTCCGAAGTACACGCAACTTTTTTGGGTTACGAGGGAGGTATTTCTCAAGATACACGTTTAGAACCTCACTCACGTCTAGGCCCATTCAGCTATCAGGTATCTAAACTGTGTAAAGCACAACTTATTGTGCGCTTTAATCCTAAGTTATACTCCATGGTCGTGCTGGATGTTCCGATGGCACATCAAAGACATTGTAACATGTGAGCCACCGACTACAAAATCCTTCGTCTCTACTCTATCCTAACACTTCTTCTCCCTTTGTTCTGGACCTCAAGCCATAATTAATGCCTTCAAAACTCAAGCTAGCTTGACGGTCCGGAGGACGAAGTACAAGCTCTCCTAAGGTAAGTACCAAGAACCTTATAGCCCGCATTTTGGGTTCCTTCTCTACGGCCTAGGAAAATAGAGATGGGGGAATAGAACCTTCCGATGCCTCCCATTTTTGTTAGAATTCACACTTCTGCTATTGTCATAAAACTCAACGTTTTCATTCTCGTCTTTGCTAGTTCTATGTGTTTTGTAGTGGCGATGAGAAATTTGTTCTTCACTCTTCTTGTTGGGGTTTTAACACATCTGGAGACGAATAAATAAGTTGTTTCGCCACCAGCTCGAGTCCTTATAGTACGCTAGCTCATGATTCAAATCATTATTAGTTTACCAACTATCCAAGGATCTCTAGAGTTTAGTTGCTCAATTTATTGGGAAAATAATAGCTCGGTTGGTGGATTTTACGAGGCCATGTTAATTTTATGTTGTACTCACTCCAAGAAATATATAAATGGGCATAAATTAGTGAGAAGTTCATGTGTTAAAATCTTTACCACTAATATTTGGAGACGTATATGGATGGGCATCCAAGAATAATAGTATGGTATTTTTCTTGCAAAATCATAGCAAATTTATGTTTCACTATTTTCTAATAAGGTTTAGATTCGTGTTTCTGCGTTCAGGTCCGGGATATAGCTATGTGATATATCGCTTGCTAGCTATTTTTCAAGAGTGTATCAAGATTGTGGACAAAATAATACAGTTCATGCGTCACGAAATAGGTGGATTATAACCTGAGTTTAAAAGTCAACATATTCTAACATTGACTGGATACATAGAAAAAATATCAACAATTGCATGTCATAAATATATTATGAAAAATGATCTTATGATAATTCTTTTGATAATCATTTGGTAGTATACATCTTCATATTTTTGTATATATATGTATATCCAATCAACTTAATTTTTTTGACTTATTTAGGGACGGAAAGAGTATAGATTTGCTATTACAGCTTCTTTGATTGAGTTGAGACTTTTGGCTTCCAAGGTCTAGTAATTCTGTTATTTTGAAAATTTGGAAATAATTTTTCCAATTTGCAAAAATGGGATGTATTAATCAATGGTGTATCCAAAAAATGAAAAGTTTCAAACAGTTTAAATTCTAAGCTACACAAAATGACAAAAGTGTCGATTTGAGTGTGCATATTTCAGATCTCTAAATTTATCACCATATTCACGTAGCTTGTAATGCATATAATTTTGCATTGCTGTTTTACATGCTTGTAGTATTTACTATTGACTATTAAAAAAATCACATTTCTGAAACCTATAAATATAATTTCCAGAAATTTAATAATGTCGGACCAAATACACTTTACACCATTGAACGCAATAGTTGGCGCTGGCTGTAGCCGCTGCTGCGCTACAATTTGCAGACTATATATTCGAGCGACGATCGGTCGACACGCATACTAAACCAGTGCGATTCCCGCACTGCTGGCCGCAACTCCGGACTCCGGCTTAACCAGCTGGGCGATGCGGCCGTCCACGGCGGGAACGACGACATACGTCTATTCCACGCGCGCGCAGGAAGGAACCAAATGAGTGCCATGGCAGACTCGGCTGCCGCGGCAGGACTCGGTGTGCATGGCGCCATGGCACGGCAGCATCTGGGAGCAGGGTGAGTGGCGCCGGAGCAGTGGCTAGTGCCTAGTGGTGACGGACAGACGGAGATACAGTGTAGCGGCTCTGTCGGCGCATGTCGTTCTCGATATCGACCGAACGCATGCAAGCGTACAAGGCGTACAGCGTAATGTGACGCCACCCGGACGCGTGCTGGGAAGAAGGTGGGTTAATTTGTCATCACTGTTAAATCTGACAGCCTTCTCGGGGCCTCTCGTGGACGCTTCTGGAATCGGAAGCTATCGCGCATCAATGGTGGAGTGGAGACAATGAGCTAGCCAGCCGTGCCATTGCACAGACTACAGAGTGGTGGTTTAGGATACTTCTCTGCGTTAGCAAAAGTGTAACACTCTTCCGTTTCACAACTGTATGCTGAGTTTTTGTACAGTCACACATTTGCACTAAATGTTCGACACAAAAGCAGCCAATAATCAGAGGAGCATCGTCAGGTTACAGGGCGTAGAATTGTGTGGTACACAAGAACGGATGCAGAAGTTTCTCACGTTACTAGGCCGTGGGCTTTAGCCCGCCTATACTCTGCTTCCCTCTGCTTGGGCCTTGGGTCCAAAGACTCTAGACCATTGACATTTTCTGGGCAGAACCCCCAGAACGGAAAATTCGCACCGGGCCGGCCCAATTTTCTTTTGTTCTGTTTTACTTTTTTACGTACCTTTTGGTAATCACTAGAAAAATGGTTCCCTTTGCAAAGGTACCATACCATCGTCCTAATTGTGACAAATGTCGGTTTCTCCTCACATGTTATAATTTTAGTTGTCTGCATGTCTGTCAAGTGTCACAATTAGATTAAAAGTGGGAGTAAGGGAGAGAAAGGGAGAGATGCGTGGGCATGCAGTTTTCTCTTTTTCCTTTTATTTTTCAAATTCGAATTTCAAAAACGAAATATCTTTAGAACTGTTTATCCAAATTATAATCTGTTTTCACTTTTGAACTTCTAGCGTCGAGATCTTCAAAACTAGATCTCATTTTGATAGGTTTCGACAAACTTTTGTCGTGGTGGTATCACGGCAGATGCCATGGGTATGGCTAAGTTGTGGGGCCGATGGCCGCTAGAGGATTCGGGGAGGGATAGCGCGCTAAGTAGCACACACAGAAGAACACATGAACACAAGGATTACCCTGCTTCGGGGACCTCGTGAGGAGATAAACCCCTACTGCAGCATATATCCTACTCTGTGTATTTTCCTCTCTGTATACGGGTTGGTACAAGTGCTCCTCGAGCTGTATCGAGCTAGCTATGGAGATGTGCTCCAGGAAGAAGAAGTAAAGGGGGGAAATGAGCACACGGGCCTCTGCGTGCCCGCGCGTGCCTGCCCGCCTCTTTCCCCTGGTGCCCTTTATATAGGTGCCCAGGGGACAAGGTGAGGGGACAAGAAACACTATTCACGGTACACTGTTGCTGATGTGACTACTGGGGTCTAATCAACACTGTGCATGTGTCATGCGGGTGTACTCTCGTCACATCAGTGGCACTGTAGCCATGCCTGTGTGTCATCATAGGGATGGGCTTGTCACGTCCTGCATGTCCTTTGTCTAATTATCTTGTCCTGTAGCTCTTGGCCTTGATATAGGTGGTTGGTGTAGTGGTTGACTTGAGCGTCGAGGTAGCTGGATGGGGTCTCAGTCGAAGTAGCGATTCTGCCCACGTAGCGACTCGGTGATGATCCGGTCGAAGTGCTGACCTGGCCGAGGTAACGATAACTCAGGCGCCTGACAAGGTAGCGATCCAAGGAATCACTGGTCGATGCTGCTGCTACGGCCCAAGGCCAGCCTTGGTGCAGCGATGGGAGGACGTGGCCTGCCAAGACTGGAACCACGACCTGCCGAGATAAGAAGTTCGGCCCAGCCGAGACAAGATGTCCCGGCCCATCCGAGGTAGAGCAATCCGGCCTGCCGAGATGAGATAGTCCGGCCCGCCGAGGAAAGGATGCTTCGGTCCGCCAGGATATGAGGCCTTGGCCCAACCGAGTTACACACCTTGGCCCAGCCTCGGCCCGAGATCTGGAGAGAGCTCGGTCCGCTCCGAGTTGAAGCGAAGTCGGCCCAAGGCCGGCCTGTCCGGGATAACGTTGATCCACCCGAGGTGAAGCTGCTCAGCCTGCCCGAGGCGAGACGAGCTCGGCCCAACAGAGGTGAGGCCATCTTGGCCTGCTGAGGCTAACCTGAGCCGGACGGGCAGAGGACCAATCCGAGGTAACCAACACTTCGGCCCGCTGTGAATTAACAGAAGCTTAGTCTGCCGACTTAAGGAACACTTCGGCCCGCTGGGAACCTCGGTCCACTCCGAGTTAAAATGAACCTCGGCCCAACCCTGGATATACCGGCCTGGGCAGTACCAATTCCGGCCTAGACTATGCTCTTCTGCCTTTTCCTTTATCGTTTACTCACATCTTTCCGGTTTCTCTCCTCTATTAACTCCGGAAGACCAGTACTTTGGGGTACCCGGGGTTACATCCCCGACACTAGTCCCCGAGGCTGCGGGGGACTCGCAGAGTCGCACGCAGACTTATAAAAATAAATAACCATACCAAAAAACCTTCATACACACAATATCCTACCTGCATGGGCACCATTATATGTCGGTTTTCAGCCACTCTGGGCATTACCGAAGTCGCATGCCGCCAGCATTAACTGGACCGACATATAACTTGCACAGACATATCTCATACGTCTCGGTACCTCTGCCTCTCTAGGCATATCTCATATGTCTCGGTACCTCGGCCTCTCTATAGGCATATCACATATGTCTCTGTACCTCGGCCTCTCTATAGGCATATCACATATGTCTCGGCACCTCGGCCTTTTTATAGGCATATCACATATGTCTCGATACCTCTGCCTCTCTAGGCATATCTCATATGTCTCGGTACCTCGGCCTCTCTATAGGCATATCATATATGTCTCGGTACCTCGGCCTCTCTATAGGCATATCACATATGTCTCGGTACCTCGGCCTCTATATAGGCATATCTCATATGTCGGTTTTTAGCCACTCTGGGCATTACCGACATCAGATGTCAACAGCCTGAGCTGGATTGACATGGACATATCTCATATGTCGGTTTTTGCCACTTTGGGCGTTTACCGACATTGGATGTCGGCAGCATTAGCTGGACCAACATATAACCTGCACAGACATATCTCATGGGTTGCCTTTGGCAAACCAACGTAAACAATGATCGGGGATACAGTATGATGCCATGATACGTTGGCAAACCGAATAAACGGCGACCTGAGATATGAAATGATGCCATGATACCTTGGCAAACCGAAATAAACGGCGATCTGAGATAAGGACTGATGCCATGATATCTTGGCAAACCGAAATAAACGGCGATCTGAGATATTGCATGATGCCGTGATATCTTGGCAAACCGAAATAAACGACGACGAGGCAGTGTTGTTGTAGCAATAGAGGAAGATGCTTATGCCGGCCTGAACTCTGGCCTGTCGGCCTGAGCCACCAATATCTCGGTTTGAACCACCTGCATGTCAGATTTGACCAACATATTTTGGATTCATCCAACATGTGTCGGATTCCAACCTTACGTCGGATTTCATCCAACATGTGTCGGATTCCAACCTTACCTCGGATTTCCATTATACCTCGGATTTCCAGGATACCTCGTATTTCCATTATACCTCGGTAACGGACATTTTCAGCAAAACCGATACCACCTTTCAATGTTAGTCCAGCATATATATCATGAATATTCAAAGGGAACAACAATTCTACCAACCGAAGCAACGAACTATAGCATATGTCGGAAAGTAAATCTAGCAGCCATACTGCACACCAGGAAGCAGACTCGGTTTCCACCGAGTCCCCGAGTCACCTTTCTTATCTAGGAGCAGAAGCTAAAACTGACTGACTGTCCAGTCCCCGGGTCAAAACATTTTGCTCCCGGGGAAAACAACTAAGCAAGATACGAAGGGGAAGTCCCCGAGATATTTTTGAGATTGACTAACTGTGTGTGGTGCCAAGGAAAATACTCACGGAGCGTTGTTGGTGCAGATGTCGGTGACATGCTGGTACAGCTACCGAGATCTGTTGATGATGACCATTGGTGGAGGCTGCGCCAGCCTCTGCTCACAGCGACAAGCCAGAGCGCGGGGGACAATGGTGATGTCGAGTCCCCGAGTCGATGAAGAAGGTCCCGTCCGAATTTGATCCAGCACGCGCCACTGTCAGCCCACGGTGGGCGCCAACTGTCGTGGTGGTATCACGGCAGATGCCATAGGTATGGCTAAGTTGTGGGGCCGATGGACGCTAGAGGATTCGGGGAGGGATAGCGCGCTAAGTAGCACACACAGAAGAACACATGAACACAAGGATTTACCCTGCTTCGGGGCCCTCGTGAGGAGGTAAAACCCCTACTGCAGCATCTATCCTACTCTGTGTATTTTTCCTCTCTGTATACGGATTGGTATAAGTGCTCCTCGAGCTGTATCGAGCTAGCTATGGAGATGTGCTCCAGGAAGAAGAAGAAGTAAAGGGGGGAAATGAGCACACGGGCCTCTGCGTGCCCACGCGTGCCTTCCCGCCTCTTTCCCCTGGTGCCCTTTATATAGGTGCCCAGGGGACAAGGTGAGGGGACAAGCAGACAATAAACACTGTTCACGGTACACTATTGCTGATGTGACTACTGGGGTCTAATCAACACTGTGCATGTGTCATGCGGGTGTACTCTCGTCACATCAGTGGCACTATAGCCATGCATGTGTGTCATCATAGGGATGGGCTTGTCACGTCCTGCATGTCCTTTGTCTTGTCCTGTAGCTCTTGGCCTTGAGATAGGTGGTTGGTGTAGTGGTTGACTTGAGCGTCGAGGTAGCTGGATGGGGTCTCGGTCGAAGTAGCGATTCTGCCCACGTAGCGACTCGGTGATGATCCGGTCGAAGTGCTGATCTGGCCGAGGTAACGATAACTCCGGCGCCTGGCAAGGTAGCGATCCAAGGAATCACTGGTCGATGCTGCTGCTACGGCCCGAGGCCAGCCTTGGTGCAGCGATGGGAGGATGTGGCCTGCCGAGACTGGAACCACGACCTGCCGAGATAAGAAGTTCGGCCCAGCCGAGACAAGATGTCCCGACCCATCCGAGGTAGTGCAATCCGGCCTGCCAAGATGAGATAGTCCGGCCCGCCGAGGAAAGGATGCTTCGGTCCGCCAGGATATGAGGCCTTGGCCCAACCGAGTTACACACCTTGGCCCAGCCTCGGCCCGAGATCTGGAGAGAGCTCGGTCCGCTCCGAGTTGAAGCGAAGTCGGCCCAAGGCCGGCCTGTCCGGGATAACGTTGATCCACCCGAGGTGAAGCTGCTCAGCCTGCCCGAGGCGAGACGAGCTCGGCCCAACAGAGGTGAGGCCATCTCGGCCTGCTGAGGCTAACCTGAGCCGGACGGGCAGAGGACCAATCCGAGGTAACCAACACTTCGGCCCGCTGCGAATTAACAGAAGCTTAGTCTGCCGACTTAAGGAACACTTCAGCCCGCTGGGAACCTCGGTCCACTCCGAGTTAAAATGAACCTCGGCCCAACCCTGGATATACCGGCCTGGGCAGTACCAATTCCGGCCTAGACTATGCTCTTCTGCCTTTTCCTTTATCGTTTACTCACATCTTTCCGGTTTCTCTCCTCTATTAACTCCGTAAGACCAGTACTTTGGGGTACCCAGGGTTACATCTCCGACCCTTTTTTTTTTGTACTTCCGGTTATGTGTAGTTGTACAACCTGTTTATTTAGTTGTACAATATGTGTCTGTACAATCTGTGTCAGCATAGTTGTACAACCTAAGTCTGTGTTTGCATAGTAGTACAACCTCAATCAGTTGAGTTGTACAACATATGTCTGTACTATCTGCTCTCTTCTCTGTGTGGATGTACATCGTGCTTTATGTGTTATGTACTCCAAGATTTGTTGTACACTGTATTTTGTGTAATCTGTACTACTTATTTTTTTATAGTTCGTACATCCTTCTATTTGTGGTTTGTACACCGTCTATATTTTTTGTACTTCTCGTGAATACTAGAAACCAGATTGGTAATGATTTAGATTGTACAACGTGCAGAACGTGAAAAGCACGCGAGGGAACGTACATGAACGCAAACGAGTCAAGGACACGTACGTACGGGTATGCATCATCAGATTGTACGCGATGAGCTTCACGTCGTATGGAGCAAGGGTTGGCTTTGCTACGCGCGTGACGTACGCGGGGTTCGATGTGCGCGCGGCCGTCGCCCAGTACGCTGACTCGTTCGCGTTCGATCAGTCTGGAACGTAGCGAAATTCGTTTTCCCTACCACACACGGTAGCCACGTTTCGTGTGGGCATCGCTTGAGTTCCCTTTCCGAAGGCTTCCCTCCGCATAGCGACACCCTTACCTTTTTTTATTTTTAAATGTATTTTTCCAAAATTGTTCAAATTCGTAAAAAAATTGATCTAGAAAAGATTCAAATCTGAAAAAAATTAGGTTTACAAAATGGTCAGATTTGAAAATTGTTCATATCTTTTTAACAAAACTAGTTTGAAAAAAGGTTCAGATTTCATAAATAATTAGATTCTGAACAGATTTGAGAAAATCTCTGTGAAAATATATATTCATATTAAAAATAGAAAACATACAGAAAAGAGAAATTATACCTGTTAATGGGTCGGCGAAAATGGGTCCGAGATCCCTTTCCTGTAGGCGACACGAGGAATAAAACCTAGACCAAATGACGTGCGATAATACAAATCTGATGCCTCATATTTTATTCGATTTTACACTTCCATATTGCCCAAAGCACTCAATGTTTTTTTTCTCCTTAGTCGCTACTTCTCTGATTATATAGTGGTCATGAGAAACAAATTTAACTCTTCCATTGGTGTTCTTACTCATTTAGAGACAAATATATTGGGGGTGTGCCAACAGGTCAAGTATGTAAATGTATGCTAGATCCGGATTCAATTCATTTCTTGTTGCCAACTATCAAAAGATCTCGAGAGCTTTGTTGCTCTATTTATTGAAAAATAATCATAGCCTTGGATCATATTATGACCTCCTGCTCCTTCTCTAGGGAGTTCTGGTTCAGACTTGGCACTGTGACACAATCGGCAGACCTCACACCTGCAGCGGGGATCAGTGTTAGAAGTTGGTGGTGCAAAACAATAAGGAGAAAACCAAAGAAGCAGAGAAAGGAGCTGGCTACGTTGATGATCGCAGGGTTGAGACGGCTATGGCTAGAAAGAAATGCTAGAGTGTTCGAGGGTAGATGTAACCTGGTGCATATCGTTGTAAACTCTGCAGCAGATGAGCTACAGATGTGGAGAGTAGCTACGAGAGTAGTAGGATATCGTGAGGAGTAGTCCGTGGTGTTGGTGTGGGCCGCTTGTGCCGGCAAGTGTTGTAAAACCTCTGTAAAATCTCCTTTTCAAGTCTTAATGAAATGACAGCAACCACTTCGGTTGTGTGTCCTTGAAAAAAAATCATAGCTTGGTTGGTTGAATGTATGATGAGGTCAATTGTATGTTGTACTCACTCCATCTAGAAATATAAGGGGCATAATTTGTGTGTGTAGTTCATGTGTTAAGATCTTGACCACTAATATTTGGAGACATATCACTATTAAGCATCAGAGAATAAAAATTACTTGGGAAATTCATATTGGATTAAAAAAAGCAAGCTCAAAATGGATTTATACTGCGTGCATCAATGTTTGTTTGGGGTGTGTACTACCCACATGGGTAGCGAGTCTTTTCCCTTACTGTATGTATCTTGCAAAACTGCAGTACAAAATAATGCTTTTAGCATATTTATCAAGGTTGTAATTCATGTTTTTTGGCGGCCACATCAGGGCACTAGCTATTGCACAAGCTATTTCTGTATCTTCTTATCAAGTATGGAAACACAGTAAAAAAATAGACGTGCTAATACATCATAACACATTTTATATAGTCTCGAACCAATGAATCAGTTGAAGTTCACAACTAATGGACAACTCCTACCTTTTCTATTCTTAAATGAGAGTTTCTTTTGAACTCATCATAGAGAAAAAAAACAACCGCATACGAGTCCGACATTTCGTCTCTACATATGAAGGAAAAAATAAATTCATTTAAAATAAAGTTTTGGTTCTTTGGCTGGAACCCCAGAAGCTTTGAGTAGCAAGAAACACGGCTTTGATCTTGTGTGGTTGTGCTACACCGTGTGGCGTAACGATCGTACTTTTCTCGTCCTAGCTTATTTGTAAGAGATTTGGCGATATAAATTTTGGACAATTCCTTACCTTAACCTTAACAAAGCCTTTTGTCCCAAACAAGTTGGGGTAGGCTAGATATGAAACCCTGTCACGAGGACTTCTCAGGAGGTCACCCATCCTGGTACTACTTTCGCCCAAATGGGTTTCATATCCATGTGACTGGCTAGTTTTTACGTTGGCTCGTCAAGCCTATCACAACCCTTAGATATGAAACATTTCATGAGAACTTTCTAGGAGGTCACCCACCCTAGTACTACTCTCGTGGGTTTCATATCCATGGGACTGGCTAGTTTTTACGTTGGCTCGCCAAGCCTATCACAACCCTCCTCATTTATCCGGGCTTGGGACCGGCTATGCCTAGAAGACATCTTTTTTATTATGGTGCTTAGTCAAGGGATGTAAACATTGACTCGGTAATCTTGTTGTAGATGTAGACTTAATAGGAGTAGCAAGCTTTGAGCAATTAGAACTTACAATTTTGTTGCACTCAAAGCCTAGGCCCAATTAATCCTTATGTACCTAAACTGCGTAAAGCACAACTACACATACACAACATATCCGTTTGTTCTACTCAATGGTCGCACGGCCGGACCTCTTGTCACAACGAAGACGTTTAAACCCTTAAGCCACCGGTTACATAACCCTATCTATGCCCTCTACTCCGTCGTAACACTCTTTGTTTTCCTCCCTTGTCGAGAGTGTCATTAGCCTCAAGCCATCAATTAGGCATGCAAAGTTCTTGCGATCTGTTGCCGTTGCATGGAGGCAAAGTAGTAGGAGTTTCTTCAAGTTAGCCAACGGCACTCATCAACCCTGCGTTATGGGATCCTTCAATACAGCCTCAACAAGTTGATCCGCGGTAATACATACTTCTGATGCCTCCCATTTCTACTGGACTTTCCATTTTCGTATGTCGTTACTTCTCTGTGTGGAAAATATAGAAACCCTAATCGTGTGTGTTGTATTGCTTGATACTAGGTTGATTACAATGAGCCACGGTGGGCTGTATATAAAGAAGACAAGACTTGGGGACTACGAAACCAATTAAATATAGAATTGTATTACAAACCTAATACTACCAAAAATAGCCTAACCGAGATATACTCTAACACTCTGGTTTATAGTGGTGATGAATTTTTTTCTTCACTCTTCGCATTGGCGTTCTTACATACCTGGACGAAAATATATGTGCGGTGCACAACCATGCCAAGTATGTAAAGTGTGCTAGCTCTTGATTCAGTTCATCATTAGTTTACCCAACTTTCAGACGATCTCTAGAGCTTAGTTGCTCTATTTATTGGAAAAGATAATAGCATGGTTGGCTGAATGTACTAGCATGTTAATTATATATTGTACTTCCTCCGTCTGGAAATATACGGGGCATAAATTACATAGGTAGTTCGCGTTTTAAAACCATGACCACTAATAGCTAGTGACATATATGGATTAAACATCCAAAGAATAATATTATCATATTACCTTACAAAATTATGGTATAATATATGCTTTTATAACTTTAACAAGGTTTGGTTCATGTTTTTTGCATATAGGTCTGAGCTATATTAAAAAAAGGTAGCAAAAAAATGTCAATGTTTATTACAAATCGTGGATCATCCAAGGTAGCCACGTGGATCAACCAGCGAAAGAAGTCTAAAAATATAAGACTACACATATTGGAGTCTACTATGTTGCTACCCATGCTGATTGCAAACAGCCTCTCCGACTACAGCGAAAGGGGCCAGCTATGTTTTCGCAAAGGTATGCTTATCCCTCCAGGCACGGGCGTATTTTAAATGTTGTACCACAATTTGTTGTGTTGTCTTGCCGAATATTTCTGGAGGCTCAAGCCATCAATTACGCCTCTAAAGTTCAAGATATCTTGTCGCCACGGCAGAGATGCACAACTGTAGAAGTTGTCTCAAGTTACGAAATGAGACACTTCTCGCTTGCGTTATGGGCTCCTTCGCCACAACTTAAGAAAATTGGTGTGCGACAGTACATGCTTCTGATGCGTCCCATTTCTACTGGAGTTCACACCTCGACATTAATCTTATCACTCATTGTTTTCATTCTCCTTAGTCTCTACTTCTCTGGTTTTATATTGGTGATGAGATTTTGTTCACCTTTTTGTGTCGACGTGCTTACACATCTGGAGACGGATATATACGCGGTGCGGCACCATGCCAGTATGTAAAGTATGCTAGCTCCCGATTCAATTCATCATTATTAGAAACTTTCAAAGGATCTCCATCTAGAGCTTAGGTTTTCTATTTATTGGAAAAATAAGAGCTTGGTTGGTTGAATGCACGACCATGTTAATCGAGTGTTGTACTAACTCCATCTAGAAATACGAGGGTCATAAATTACGTGGGAAGTTCATATGTTAAGAACTTGACAGCTAATATTTTGAGACATATAACTATAGTATCGGAGAATTTATTTATCGTATATATTGCAAATTCGTAGTATAATAGTTTTACTATTTTTAAAAGGATTTAATTCGTGTTTTTGTAGTCCGATCCATGCTGTAGCTATGGTAGCTATCATTAGCTTTCCCACAAGCTCCTTCTAATAGTGTATTATCAAGTGTGTAAAAAAAGTGTTTTATCAAGTTTAGAAGCACAGTAAAATATATGTGCTAATACATCTCCATAACACAACTTATCTAGTCTCAAAGTATTTAATCATCCAAAGTTCACAACTAATGGACAGCTCCTACATATTTTTTCTTAAATGGAAGTTTCTTTTGAACTCGTCGTCGAGACAAAACAACCGCACATGAGTTCAATGTCCCGTCTCTTCATAGGATGCAAAAAACTTATTAAGTAAATTTTTGTGCTTTCGTCGGAGACGCCATAAGCTTTGAACATCGAGATACATGGCTTTTAATCTTTTGCGGCTGTGCTACACCTCATAGCATATTGATCCTACATTGTCTCGCTCTAGCTTAGGTTTTGTGATCTGAAGTTTGCGCCCCATTTTCATTATGGTGCTCCGTGATGGGTCGTAAACATTAACTGTGTAATCTTGTTTTGGAAGACTCGATGCAAGATTTGAGCAGCCAGAACTTATAGTTTTTCTTTCCTTTTCAGCACTCAAATGTTTGATATTTGCTGTTTTGTGATCATCCATGTGAAATGGAACCCAACCTCACAGTCTTTTGGAGGAAACCTAATCTGGTTTAATTCAACGAGGTGACGAACACAGGGGCGGAGCTGGACTGAAAGCTCACCTGATGCATCTCTTCAGGTTTGTATGGCTGCATGATGCACTTTCTTCAGCCTAACCTGATGCATGTGCGCTTCCCTGGTAGCAGTAATATAATCTTGTTTTTTATATTGAAAATTCCGTGTGCTTTTATAAATTGGTTATTCTCTTTTTTTAATTTCAGAAGCATTTTCACAGGATATGCATCGGGAGTAATCAACAACTAGCTGGTTTGTCGGGTTGATTGTGGAGTCACGGAGTGTCTTTCTTAGCGAGTAGTCGGCATGTGTAATCAGTTGTGTGAGCTCTTCGCTGTGGTCAGTGTCTGTTGTATGATTTTCGGCCGGTTTCTCCCACAAATAAATTAGGCACCTTCTTCTTAATAAATAGAAAAGGCAAAGCTTTTGCCTTGCTTTCAAAAAAAAAACAACTAGCTGGTAGGCAGTGAACTAGTGACCGCTCGAATCGTGCAGCAACGATGAACCGACGATGCTACAGTAGCCGCATACGTATATTTATTGAATTTGGTAGATTAATATACGAGTTTAAATGCTCACCCAAGTCCCGTGCTTGGGAGCGTCGATGCACATTCAATCCCATTTGATCAGCTGGCCTTACAGCGTAGGACCGGGCGCCAACGTCTACCTATTGATCGGTGGTCAGAATGTACCGCAGTACTACCACAGGTACGACGGAGTACATGTATATGGGAGAAATTTGCTGAATGACGTCGTCAAAGTTCAGTCACGTTTTTTCTTCTTTATTTGCCCAGAGTCATGTTGTTTTGCTACCCTGTCCTGTCGTTCACGGGCTCGGCTCGTCGGCCAGAAGCCATGGAGCAACCTATATAGCGACCATCGATCCCAGCGCCGGTCTCGTAAAAGATGCTTGCTTGGGGGTAATTAGCAATAAAATAAATTACATTCATGAAAACAACTTTTGTCAAATATTCTGAACCCGCTGTGTTAAACACTACTTTCTGAATGTGACATTGGTAGGATCGAAAGAGTCGATCGATTAGTTGTACAGACATGTTTAAATCAAACATGGCGTCACAAACATACGTACCAAATGAAGATTGCACAATGAATTGACAATTTCTTAACTAAATATTTGTATGAGTGATAAACAACGGGAGCAGTGTTTAGTTTAGTCTCTTCTTTAAATGTAAATGTAGTACTCCCTCTGTTTTTATTTAGTTCGCGTTTTGGGTTTAGTCAAAGTCAAACTTTGTTGATATGACCAAATATTTTAGAAAAAATGTTAACATGTACAATCTACATTATTAGAATTATCATAACTTATACATTCATACTATATGAATTTGGTACAGTATTGTGGATGTTCATATTTTTATTATATTCTTGGTCAAACTTGATAAAATTTGACTTTGACTAAACACATAACACGAACTAAATAAAAACGGAGGGAGTATTGTGGATGTTCATATTTTCTATTATATTCTTGGTCAAACTTGATAAAATTTGACTTTGACTAAACACAGAACACGAATTAAATAAAAACGGAGGGAGTAGTACTAATCTAGGAGTTTTGAGGAAGCATTTGTTAAGGTAATATCTCACGCTTAGGTCGTGACGCAAACTCTAGGCCCAATTAATCCCCGTGCACCAAAACATAAATAGCAAAAGCCACCACATTTGGTTGGCTGTTAGGACACCTCCAACAGCGTGGCGTAAAGGGACACCCCAGTGTGTCTGATTTCGTCCGTTTGGGGGCAGACCGCGGACATTTTGGTTTTGGGGTGGAGGTGCCCCCAACGGCGTGGCGCAAAAGTAGTAGGGCGAAAAAATAGAAATAATATACATATACTAAGACGGTTCAGTAGTAGGGCCCCACGGGCCAGTGACACAACAGATGAAAAAACCTAAACCCTAGCTAGTGGGTTAGGGGATGGGGCTGGCTGCCGGAGTTGGCGCCGTTGCGGCCAGGTACTCACCGTGGCCATCTACTCGTCGTCATCCTCTCGGATGACGTACGGTGGCGCGGAGTACAGGTGCAGCGGTGGGCCTGCAGGCGCAGGCGTAGGCGGCGCCTCGGGCTCTTGCGGCCACGCCGGAACGGGCTGCCACGGCACCTGGGGCTGCCACGACGACCACGGAGCCTGGCGGAGACCATACGCCGCCGCCTCCTCATCCTGCTGGCGGTTGTAGGCCTCCGCCTCCTCTTGGCGACGCCATGCCTCCGCATCGACAAAAAGGGCCCAGCACTCCGCCTCCCGCTGCTGCCGCTCCAGCTCCGCCGCCGCTTGCTCCACCGAGTCCCGGAGCGCCTGGCCGATGCCAGGCCACTGCCCAAGCTCCTCCAAGTTGGAGACGTCAAGGGCGGCTTCATCGTCGTAGGGGGGCTCGGCGTCCTCATGCTTGACGACGACCTCCTCCGCCTCGTCCTCTCTCCAGTCGAGGTCGAGGTCGGAGCCCTCCTCCTCCTCCTGGGGTTGGTAGTTGTCCGGTGCTTCGGCCGCGAAGGCCTGCCGGCGGCGGTGGTCGTGCTCCACCTCGAACCACCGATCCCACAAAGGGGAGGTTATTGCGTAGAAGGGAGCGCGGAGGAGATCCGCCAGGAGGAAGCTGCGGCGGCGGAGGATCTCCTCCGTGCGCGCCCTGCCGGAGCGCGGGATGGCCGGCACGGGCACCCGACGGCTGTTGAGTTGCCAGCCGTCGGGGAGATGCACGTCACCCCACGGCAGGGGCTCGCGCACCTCCCAGAAAATCTCCGCGACGTCATTCCAGACGCGCACTCGGGCGGCACAGCGGCGGGCATTGTGGGCCGCGCAGAGCTCCTCACGCCGGCGGGCGGCACGGACGGCGGCGTCCGAGGGCGGCGGGGGGGGGGGGGGGCGCGAGCTGCTCGCCTCATGGTTGTTGCGGCCGCCCGTGAAGAACCACTTGCGGCCCTTCATGGTGGCCGGCGACGGGGGCTGGGAGGTGCGGTGGCTGCGGGTTGCGGTGGCTGCGGGGGCCGGCGGATAGGTCTAGGAGAGTGGGAGTGTGGTGGGGGCGGTGAGGAGTGGATAAAGTCCATTTATGAACTGGGCGAGGTAGCTGAAGCGGCCACGTGACGCTGCCAGGCGGGCCCGAGGCGGACACAAGGGGACACGCGCCGTGTCCGCGGCTGGACCAAAGCTGGACCAGAAATGGGCCAGTTTTGGGGCGAAATGGCCTGTCCGGGCGGACAGAATGCCTTATGCGCCAGCCCGCTGGAGCCCCTTCCCTTTCCGTTCAGACAAAATCGGACACGGCGTGTCCCTTTGCGCCACGCCGTTGGAGGTGATGTTAAAATACCACCAAGAATGTATACCGCGGCACTACGGAGTACATGTTTTTGTGAGACGTTTGCATTGATTTTGATGATTTTGATTGCTGAAAGACGCCGTAAAAGTTTTTGGGAGAAATTTGCCGTGTATTAGTTTGCTGAAAGTTGCCCTCAAAGTTCAGTCACGTGTTTTTTCTTCTTCATTTCCTAGAGTCATGTTGTTTTCCTAGTCCTGTCGTTCAGGCTCGGCTCGGCGGTTGGAAGCAATGAAGCAAGCAGCGCCGGTCGAGTCGGCCGGACAGGAGGATGAAACGGACGCATGCGCGCCATGGACGAGATTGAGGATACCACTGACAAGCGTCATACTCGGTTCTCAACACCACACTATCACTTGCGCACTCACTCACTCACTCACTCACGTACCGCCCACTGCGAGCTGCCCCCTTCTCCGCGACGTCGGTCGGCTCGGCATGGCATGTTTCGTCGTGGCCCGAGCCGTGCTTGGGCCGTGCCAAAAAAACAGTGTGCCTCGTGCCGGCCCGTTTAGCACGGCCCGTGCTTTGTCCAATCATTCAGGTCGTGCTATCTTGGCGACGTGCCTCGGCAACAATTTTGAGTTGTGTTGAGAAATAAGAACACAAGACCCTGCGCAAAGTTTTGTTAAACTGTCATCTCAAAATAAAAAATCTTCTATTAAATCTTCACAATCCATTATAATAAATTAAGTTACGAGGTTACCTTTTGAAATCTGAAAAATTTCAGTGAGAAAGATTCATGTGCAGGTTCTTCGAATAGAAATCCGATACATGACGTGAGGAATACGGTGTGGGGAAAGTACAACCATGCTTTGGCAGTATTAGGATACAGCCCACTTAATAGGTACTATATATAAAAGTTGGAAGTATTCAGGGCTTCTCAGCGTCCACGTCACACGGATTATTTCATCCGTCCGTTCTCGCGATGAGCGGCCACGTCGCCCCAATCTCACGCGCTACTGTAGCAGTCCAATTTCTACCAATCGCGTGACGACACGTCGCCTCCGCACGGACTTTGGCGCACGCTCTTGCAGGATACCCCGCAAAGGACCTATTCACAAATGCGTCAAAATCCAGGAGGTACTATATATATAAGTTGGAAGGATTCAGGGCTTCTCAGCGCGTCCACGTCACACGGATTATTTCATCCGTCCGTTCTCGCGATGAGCGGCCACGATGCCTCCACGTCGCCCCAATCCCGCGCGCTACTGTACCAGTCCAATTTCTACCAATCGCGTGACGACACGTCGCCCCCGCACGGACTTTGGCGCACGCTCTTGCAGGAAACCCCCGCTAAGGACCTATTCGCAAATGCGTCAAAATCCAGGGGCCTCGGTGAAACAACGCCGGCACAACTCCCTCCTCCTCTTCTCTCTCCCAGCGCGAGCCCGACCTCGCCGGCGCCGCCGACGCGCCCCGCCGTCCCCCCGCCCGTCCCCGGTCAGATCGACGAGCACGGAGCACTCCACCGACGCGCCCTCCACCTCCTCGCGGCGGATCGGCCGCCGCATCCGCGCCGCGTGGGCGCGCACTGGTGGGGTGGCGCTGGGTTGGGGCGGCCGCGCTCCGTGGGAGGTCCCTTTTTTCCGTCGTCGGCGTGGGCGATGAGCTCTTCGTCGGCGGCCGGTCAGGTGCGTCGAGCGCCGGGTCCGTCAAGGCTAAGACCCATAAGGAGTCATGGTGTACAGCCTGCTCATGGGCGTGTGGCGGAAAGGCGGCGCGGTCTAGGCCCGTGCTGGCAGTGTTCGAGATGTCTGGCAGCCGCAGCGTCGTCCACGCCCGCGCGGAATGCTGGCAGCGGGAAGTTCCGGCTGGGCGGCACCTCCGCCGTGTACGAGGACCCGCACCGGCTCTCTCTCCGGCTGCTCCGTCTCAAGGATGTGCTGAGCGAGGACACTGAATCCACTGCCCCTGTTGCTCACGGTCACAACAAGGTTGCCAAACGTGAGGAGAAGGCGGCTCAGGCAAGGCAGGCCCTCATCGCTGTGGATGGCCGTGTTCCGTGGGACGCCCCAATCAAGCACATGAATTCCAGCATCAGCATGGAGAATTGGAGACCAACGACGAGTCGACGAGCTCCTGCCCGCGGCCAAGACGGCCGGAGGTCAGCATCGATTCCCCCTTCCCTCCCCTGCCCGGATCGATTGACTGATTAATTCCAGCTCGATTGCTGATTCTGGGTACGAAATGTTGCTAAATTTTGTTCTTTTCTTGGTTTCGGAGGAGGAGGATAGCGGCCGGCGCCCAAGGTCGTCGAAGCGCCGACCGTCACCAGCGGTGCGGGGAAGAAGGATACGGGTACCAAGTTCTTCATGAAAAGCAAGAGGTCGGAGCGGTGCGAGGCGACGGGGGGATACGGGTGGCCGGGAACCACTCCGTCGGCTACATCTTCCCGTTGGACAAGGAGTTGACGACCAAGCTACGTCGGCGAGTTCATCCTCAAGCCCTTCCCTTCCCGCGGCGCCGCAGACGCGCCGGCGTCCACCAGGAACTGACAGGACCACTCGACCTCGCTCGCCTCCCTAATCACAGTGGACACACGCGCACGCAGCTCTAAATCACTCCGGCAAGAGTGAGGTTTCAACAGAGGATAAGAAAGGAGACGCATAGAAGATGTTTTTCAGCCACCTGTGACTTTGGGTTGCCTTTTCATTTTCAGCTCTTCAGAAGACTGCTACGCACTGCAGTTCTTCTTTTACAACATGGCCTCGACGCAACAACGTGCCCACTGCCCAGCCATACCTCCCCATCAGCTAACACTGCTGACAGGTTACATCTCTATTCCCATTCTGCTATACAAGTTGCACGCATTGTACATGATGCAGTCACACAGTACCAAATCCATTGCTTACACAATTGCATCAGGATTGGTCCAAAACACATACACACACATACTGTCATCAGATTTGTACAAATTTAAATCCACCAAGAACCACTCCATCCCGGGGTTCGTCTTCTCCATCCGGGCTTCTCCGGCAACCTGTACCACGACTACACAGACGTTATGTTCCCGTTGTTCCTGAGCACTCACAAGTTCAACGGCGACATGCAGTTCCTGCTCAGCGACATGGAGCCGCGGTGGGTCGCCAGGTTCAAGCCGCTCTTCCGGCAACCTATTTATGTGATTCTTTCTTAGGTAGAGCAGTAAACACTAAGAGAGAAGGAAGCCTGCAGGTTTAGGTGCGTGAGTGAGCTTCGTTTCTATTTTCTCCTCGTGTGTTTTTTTTCGCGAAAAGCGACAGGAGCTGCCTATTCATATAGAAGGAATATAAGTTTGTTACAAACCCTCGCGAAAAACCACATGCGGACTACTCCCCAGCATGTGAAACACTAGCCGACCTAAAAGGGTGCAACACACTCAAAACCTGACTAAACTCCTCAAAAGCTAGGAAAGCCACCTCAAGATAGGTCTGGCGCAACGCGGAGAAAATACGACGGTTCCTCTCCTTCCAAACATTCCACATGACGTAAATGAAATGCCCACTTCTCTCGCGAGCCTTGGTAGAGGTCACATTGGCGGTCAGCTTGCACCAAGCGGAGTCTATGGAACCGATCGTCCCAGAGAGGGGGCCGAGCTTATCCACGGACCAAGCATCGATGGTATTCCACACAGCCATAGTGAAAGGACACTCCATGCAGAGATGGGAAGCAGTCTCGGCATAGGAGAGGCAAAGCTGGTAGGTGGGGTCATGGGGCCATCCCTTGGTGGAAAGAAGGTCGGCCGTAAGGATGCGTCTGTGGAGAACCAACCAGGCAAAGAACTTGGCCTTAGGTTCGGCAAAAGCCCTCCAGACTTTGGAGGGGTCAAACTTGAGGAAAGACCCCGCAAACTAGACAGAGTAGGCCGAGGAGGCAGAGTAGCATCCGTCGGTTGTCCAAAGCCATCTGATGGAGTCAGGTTGATCCTCCACAAGGAGGGTACCCTGGATTATACCGGCAATGTCCAGGAACTCCGCAAGCTGTGCGATGTTGGAGAGGCGTGCGACTGGCTGGATCCAGGTGTCATTGTGAAGCTCAGCACTCACGGTTCTGTTCTTTCTCGTGGCAATCTTGAAGAGGTTGGGGGCCCTAGCGGAAAGCGGGCCGCCAGGCGACCATGCGTCATGCCAAAAAAGGGCGGTGCGACCATTTCCCAGGGTGATCTTGGTGGAAGCGCGAAAAAGGCTCATGTCGGAGGCGTCGCATGGTAAGGGGATCCCACCCAGGGCCGGTGCGGCTCAGTCCAGTGTAGCCAGGGCCATAGCAGGCGAAGGGCTCTACTGAATCTATCAAGGTCAGCAATCCCAAGCCCTCCCAGCGCTTGCGGTCTACAAACCGTCTTCCAGTTGACAAGGGAGTGCCCCCCGCTGACGGCCTCTTGATCATCCCCATGCCAAATGAAGCGACGAGAAGCTCTATCCAGCAGCCGTTGCGCCCATTTAGGCAGAGGCAAGGCCATGAGGTGAAAGGTGATGATGGCGGTGAGGACCGACTTGGCCAAAGTCACTCTAGCAATGCGGGTCATGATCTTCCCCATCCATCCTGGGAGGTGGGCACGGGCCTTGTCAATCAGATACTAGAGGTCCACCCGGCGAAGCCGCTTGAAATGAAGAGGAAGACCCAGGTATCGTCCAGGGAAATCCACATTTTTTGCCGGGAAGGACACGATGATGGATGGAAGATCAATGTGTTCACACCTAATTGGGAAAACTTCAGTCTTGGACGTGTTGGTGATGAGACCCGACGCGTTGCCAAAAACGCCAAGGATGTCCGAGATGGCGCGTAACTCATCCAGATTAGGGTTGGCGAAGATGCCAGCATCATCAGCATAAAGGGAAACTCTGAACCTCGTGGCCCGAGCCGGGATGGCTGAAGAACACCCCGCGCGGCCGCCAACTCAATGATCTGCTGAAGGGGGTCGATGGCCAGAATGAAGAGCATGGGGGACAAAGGGTCGCCCTGTCGAAGACCTCTAGCATGGGGGAAAGGCTTTCCCGGGGCTCCATTGAGAAGGATCCTAGAAGAGGCGGACGCAAACAAATGACAGATCCAGTTACGCCATCTCGGCCCAAAGCCGAGCTTTGCAAGCACTTCAAGCATGTACGCCCAGTTGACCGAGTCGAAAGCCTTAGAGATATCAAGCTTGAGGAAGAGGCCAGGAGAGTTGGACCGATGCAACTCTTTAATGACGCTTTGCACATGAAGGAAGTTGTCGCGGATGCATATCTTCTTGACGAAAGCACTCTGGGCAGGGGACACCAAGGTGGGCAGAATAGGGGCCAAGCGATTAGCCAGCAGCTTCGAGAAGATCTTGGAGATGCTGTGAATCAGGCTAATGGGCCGGTAGTCCCCCACAACACTTGCGTCCGCCTTCTTCGGAATCAGGATGATGTTGGCGGAGTTCACCAGCCCTGCGCAGCCCCCACTGTGATTGGCCAGGTGGCGAATGGCTGCGGAGATATCATCTCTGATAGTGTCCCAACAAGCCTTAAAAAAAGCGCCAATGAAACCGTCCGGGCCCGGAGCTTTGATCGATGGCATAGAGAGGATAGCAAGTTTGATCTCGTCATCATCGAAAGGGGCGTCAAGAGCGGAGAGGTCGCGGGGTACGTATCCTAGATTCTCCCAGTTGAGCAGGGTGGTGCGGCTGGAGGTAGTGCCAAGATGGTCATGGAAGTGCTTGTGCAACTCGGCCTCTTTGTCTTCGCGGGAGATGGCAAAGCCGGAAGATGTGCGCAGAGAGTGGATGAAGTTCTTGCGGCGCCTGCCGTTTACCCTCTGATGGAAAAGCTTGGTGTTTGCATCGCCCACCCGAATCCAAGTAAGCCATGATTTCTGACGGATCTGTATCTTCTGGACGGAAACGAGCCCCAGGTAGCGAGCCTTGAGAGATCTCCTGAGGGAACGCTCATCCGGAGAGAGACCACGAGTTTCCTCCACAATGTCCAGCCGGCCAATAATCTCCTTTGCCACCCCAATTTGCATGCGAATGTTACCAATGGAGGCACGGTGCCACTTCTTGAGGGCCTTGGCAGTACGGTTGAGCTTGATATGAACCCTGCGAATTGGGTCACTCCCCGCGACGTGCTTAGACCATGCATTGAGCACAGTCTCATGGAACCCCGGCATCTTTAGCCAAAATTGCTCAAATTTGAAGGATGGTTTTTTTCTATCATCAGAAACATCTTGTAGAAGAAGAGGGCTGTGGTCTGAGCAAGAGGAAGGGCCTTGGAGATGCACGTCCGGGAAAAGCATACGCCAATCATCAGAAACGAACACATGGTCTATCTTGGACATGGTAGGGGTGGCCTGAGCATTTGACCACGTGTATTTGCGCCCAGAGAGCTCAATCTCGCGGAGCTACAACACATTGAGCGCGGCCGTGACCTTGCCGATCATGCGACGATTGATGTTGGCGTTGCTTTTGTCGGAAGCCTTCGTAATAAGGTTGAAATCCCCCAAAACCACCCATTCCGAGCGCATGGTAGGGCGTAGCAGCTTGAACTCGTCAATGAAAGCAATCTTCTCTGTATCCCCCTGCGGTCCGTAGACCACCGACAGGGACCATTCGACACGCTCGTTCATCATCATAATCGTTGCCGACACAGTGTCCGCGGTGAGAGCGGGGTTGGAGAGGGTGAAGAAGGCTTCCGAGACCGCTAGGATGATACCTCCCCGGGTGCCAATGGCCGGGAGAAAAGTGTTCTCCTCGTGTGTTGCTCTTCTGTTTTCTCTTTATGTTGTGCCTTTAGATAGTGGTGCATGGTTTGCTGCACATACTCATACAGGCATGTAGTGCACATCTAATGTTTTCAAAGATTTACATATAATGCTTAAACTCACATATAATTGTTCGGACTAAGTGTTGTTCCTTTTTTTTACAGTATATCAAAGAAAACGCAGTAGTCTCAAAACCAATATAGATTTAACAAAGTTGCACCAAAAATATCCATTGTACACAAAAGTGAAGCTATTTTTTTCCACGTAAAGTACGAAATGTTCATTTTGTTGATGATTTGTTGGATTATTTTCCCGAATAATTCTTTCTCACAAAAAATAATATGTTTGACAAAATTCAAAATAGGTTTCAAACAAGATTTGTTGAATTTTCCCAACAAATATTTTCCCCTCCCATAAAGTATTCAACATTTGTTTATAAGTTCAAAAAAAATCCACACACGATTTGTTGGAGATGTTGGTAGTGATCGCGCTCGCGCAACAACGACGGATAAACAAAGTTATAGTACTCTACCGATGTACATACGCGTTACATTGAATGTGGTTGCTATACTACTATAGCGGAGCGAAAACCTATTTAAACCACAGCGCTCGCGCGCCTAAACTAGTGACGAGCCTATTTTTTCTTCTTTCCCCGAGTCATGTCGTTTTCCTACCTTGTCCTGTCGTGCATGGGCTCGGCTCGCCGGTCGGAAGCCATGGAGCGAGTCGCGCCCGTCGATTCGGCCGGACGGAAGGAAGAAACGGACTCGCGCCATGAACGAGAGTGACGACAGCCGTCAGACTCGGTACTCAGCAGTCAGCACCACACCATCACTCGCGCACTCACTCACTCACGTACGGCCCACTACGAGCTGCCCCCTCCGCGACGTCGGTCGGCCCGGCTGGCACCACTGCTTCTGGACAAACGGCGACAGCTGTTCTTCCGCAAGGATGTGCGTGATGATCCCCATGGGCATGGGCGTGTTTTGAATGTTGCACTGCTGCTGCAGGATTTGGATTGGTCTGGATCAGATCGTAGCCGGGCAGGTGCTATGCACAGGCAGTACTACGTGCGCTTTGAGTGAGCCTAGCTGGCTCCCGCGAGGCCCTCACCTGCCACCTCCCATTGATGCCGACGTGTCCTCCTCGCATTTTTTTTTGAATGTGATTGTGTTAGGATTCAAACAGTAGATAGATTAGTTGTACAAACATGTTAGGATCAAACCGCAACGTTAAGAACGTACTAAATGAAGCTTGTACAATGAGTTGTCATACTTTTAGCTTAATATTTGTATGGGTGAATAAACATTGGGATTAGTATTTTTTGGTCTCTTCTTCAAAAGTACATTAAGTATTCTTTTATTCTTTTATGAGTATCTCTAAAGCTAATCTCACTCTTAGACTTCAGTCAAGTGTAGGCCCAATTAACCCCTTCATAATTAAACAGTGTACAAAAACGACTACCCTACCCACGCAAAACATAATAATCCTTTATTCTACTCTATGGTTTACTTCGCTGGTTCTCCTGTCCCAACAAAGTCATTGTAACCCTTTTGCCTCTACTTCATGGTAACACAACTTGTTATCATATCCGAGCGATGATGTCCACAACATCAAGTCGTCGAGTATGCCTCTAAAGGTCGAGCTAGCTTGTCGCGATGGAACAAGGCCACAGTAGTAGGTATTCCCTTGAATATCGTAGCGAAAGAATTCAACGCTGTGTTATGGGCTCCTACGCCACAACCTAACAAAATTGATGTGCTCAAATACAAGTTTCTGGTGCCTCCCGTTTCTATTGAAATTCACACTTCCACATTGCTCAAAGAACATAATGTTTTCATCCTCATTAGTCGATACTTCTCTGATTTTATAACGGTGATGAGAATTTCTGTTTACTCCTCTATTGGTGTCCTTACACGTGTCGAGAAGAATATACAAGCGGTGCACCATTAGGTAATGTATGTATAGTATCCTAACTCACGATTCAATTCATTATTACTTTACCAACTTTCAAAGGATCTCTAGACCTTAGTTGCTCATGGTCCTCCGCCATGGGCCATAAAATTGAGTGCTCATTTGATTTATAGTATGTTCAAAGGATTTGTATATAATTGAATTTATATGGATGTTGTCCTTCAAAACCCGTTTGATTCATAGGATCATATCACATAGGAAAAAATAGGAATCTTGTAGTGTTAAACTTCATTAGAAATAACATGCTATCTAACCTCACGAAAAAAATTCTTCACTGTAATAAAAGTAACTTCATCTTTCCTTTGGATTCGGTTGGACATGCCATCGCAATTCTATTTCTACACTCTTCTTACTCCGATGCAATACGCTCAGCTGGCTCGCGAGGCCGTCACTTGTCACCTGCCATTGATGCCGACGTGTCCTCCCGCGTGATTGTCACTGTGGATGATCAAACGAATTACTTGGATTCATTGGGTGCAGACCGACGCGGTATCTGTATGCATGGATGCATAGTCGAATACCATGGGCGGCTATTGGTTTGACAGATTTGGTCTATCTATAGTTCATTTTTGTGACATCCTTTTCAAACGGAGGGAGTGACAAATAAAACTGGACTTTTTCTTCGCCGTCGTGGCACGTCGGCGATGAAACGTGCATGCATGGACGAAAATGCACTGAAATGTTATACTACTACACATACTACGACTCGTATTATGCTTCTATAGCATTTCGTGATCTCGCGACTCGTATTATGCTCGAGTGGAATAGGTGCTCAATGCATAAATTGGGGGGGGGGGGGGGGGGGGCAAGAACTGATCTATTCCAAATCCATTTGGTTCACTATTCAGACGGGCCCAACGGCGGCGAGCCTGTTCGCTCGTGGAGAGTCGTCCAAACCAGGGAACCCGTACCTAACGACAGACAGCTTGTCGATCGGCACAGGATGGAGAATCATACTTATATCAGCCCTAATCATGATCGATTGACTCGACCAAAATTTAAACATCCCGGTAACAGTTCAGTCACAACACGCGTCATATTTTTAGCTTAATACTTTTTTTTTTTGATAATGTGCATACTTGATTCAAACTAACAAGATTACATCCAAGAACAAGAACAAACACGCACACGCGAAGGAAAGCGAAGAACAGAGGAAAAACAGAGAGAGACACTGCAGCACCAAACCAACTTCAACCTCGGCGACACCGAACGCGGCCGTCCTCCACCGTCGACGACGAAGCAGGCCCCAGCCGCCGGCACCACCCCGGAGAACGGAGGAACTCTTGCCCTGAGGCGTTGATGAGCCGCAACCACCACCATCCCCGTAGAGATGGATCTTCTACTCACTGAGGAACATCGGCCGGGGGAGGCCCCCGAGCACCCGCCGCTCCAGCTCTGGGGCCAGCGCCCCAGATCTTCATCCCGCACGCCACGATCCCCTGCAGCAGCCTCCTCTTCTTCCCTCTGCAGATCGCCCAGATCCGCCGCACCGGATCCGGCCTAGAAGAACGGAGCGAAGGAAATCCAACGATTTCCCGGCTCCAGACAGTCGCACGCGAGACGGCGGAGCTCCATGGAGCGCCACCGCCGGAGAGAAGCCGCGCCGACACCACAAAACCAACCAGCACCACCGCCACCTCCAAGGCGCCACTGGCCGGACGCCCCACGAGCCCTACCCTATGTACACGCCGTGAGACGGGCTTCCCCCACCCTCCCGCTGCCGGAGCAGCCGACGGAGGGGGAGGAACCCACGCCTCACCAGCGGCGAAGGTGGATCGGCGACGAGCTCCCAAAAAACGCCTCTTCCGCACTGTAGCAATAAGAGGAGAAGGGGGAGCGGCCTTCTATTTTTAGCTTAATACTTGTATGAGCGAATAAACATAGGGATTAGTATTAGTTTTAGCCTCTTATTCAAAACTCAAAGTACATATAGTATTCTTTTCGGGATTTTGTAAGGAGGTATCTCTTAAGCTAATCTCACGCTAAGATGGATACTCAACCAAGTGTAGGCCCAGTAACCGCCGGTTCTCCTGTCCCAGTCGTTAGTCGTTGTAAACCTTAACCCACCAGCTACACAACCCTTGTGCCTCTACTTAATGGTAACACGAGGAACGCGCGTAGCGCGTTGGCAGGTCCAGCAGTGGCTGGCCGCCCGCTCGCGGGATCGATTCCCAGGAATCGTATTTCCGGGCTGCCTCACCCCGAGCAGCACTGTTCATGTGAACACTGTTTCACGTGAACAGTGTTCGGCTCCTGCTTCTGGGCCAATTCCACCGTGGTTCGATCAGAGGTATTGTGGTGCACCCACCACCGCAGGGGTTTCCCGGTAGATTTAGGCTCACGGGGCCAGAAGCCTAGTATAGTCTGGTTAGGTCTAGCTTGCGTACAGGTGGCGTGCGTGTGGTGTTGAGTGTGTGTGGTGTGAGTTGTGCGTGAGTTCAGATACTACAGCTGTACTGTAAAAGACCAGGAATTCTCAAAAAAAAAAAAAAAAAAACTTAATGGTAACACTGCTTTTGTCCTTATCTGACCGAAGATGGTTGGAGTGTCAAGCCGTTAAGTATGCCTCCAAAGGTCGAGCGAACTTATCAGTATGGAACATATCAAGAGTAATAGGAGTTTTCCCGTACTTGGCAGCGTAAGATGACGACTCTGTGTTATGGGCTCCTACACCACTACCTCAAACAAATTATGTGCTAAAATACAAGCTTTCGATGCCTCTCGTTTCTATTGGACTTAACACTTCCACATTGTTCGTTTAAAAAGAAACACTTCCATGTTGCTCAAAGCACATAATGTTTCCATTCTCGCTAGTTAATACTTCTCCGATTTTATAGTGGTAATGACAAATCTGTCGCTTACTTTTCTATTGGTGTTCTTACCCATGTTGAGACGAATATATATAAGCGGTGCAGCACCAGGTCAAGTATGTAAAGTATGCTAACCCCGATTCAGTTAATTATTACTTTACCAACTTTCAAAAAATCCCTAGACCTTAGTATCTCTATTTATTGAAAAGAATAATAACTTGGTTGTTGAATGTATGACCATGTTAATTTTATGTTCTGCTTACTCCATCTAGAAATATAAGTAGCATAAATTAGGTGGGCTGATTAGTTGTACAAACATGTTAGCATAAACCGCAACATTAATTAAAACCGTACAAAATGAAGCTTGTACAATGAATTGTCATATTTTTAGCTTAATATTTGTATGAGGCGAATGAACATAGGGATTAGTATTTATTCTAGTATCTTCTTCAAAAGAACATGGAATATTCTTTTGGGGGTTCTGTAAGGAAGTATTTGTTAAGGTAATCTCACGCTTAGATCCTCACTCAAGTGTATGGCCAACTAACCGTTACGTAATTAAATAGTCTAAAAAACTACTACATAACCCCGCCAGTTCTCCTGTCACAACGGAAAAAAGTCGTTGATCTTGTGTATGGCCACTAAAACATTTTTTTTGAGATTTCCAGGACTTATTACATCTGTAGTATCTGAACTCACGCACTACACACCCACACACACAACACCACACGCACGCCACCCGTGCGCAAGCTAGACCTAACCAGACCACTAAGATTTTGAGCCTTCCGCGAGCCTAGATCTTCTGGAAAACCCTGCGATGGTGGGCACACCACAATACCAGTATCGAACCGCGGTGGAATCGGCTCAGCGCAAAACACTGTTCGCGTGAACACTGTTCACGTGAACAGTGCCGCGCGGGTGAGACAACCCGGAATTCGCTCCTGAGGAGTCGAACCGGGTGGGCAGCCTAGCCACTGAGCTAGAGCTCAGTCCTCACATAATTTTCATTCTACTATGTGGTCTCCCCGCCAGTTCTCTTGTCACAACGAGAAAAGTCGTTGTAATCCTTAAGCCACTAGATTAATAGCCCTTTTGACTCGATTTCATGGTAACACCGCTTAGCCGTCAAGCACGCCTCCAAAGGTCAAGCTAGCCTTGTCGTCAAGGATAAAATAGTAGTAGGTCTTCTCTCGAATTCAGATGAGAAACACAACAACCTGTGTTATGGGCTTGTACACCACAACTTTTTTTTGCTAAAACACAAGTTAGTGATGCCTCTCATTTCTATTGGACTTTTACACTACCACATTTTACTGTGGCGATGAAAAATCTTTGTTTTACTATTCCATTGGCGTTCTTGCTCATGTCGAGACGAATGTATATAAGCGGTGCACCACCAGGTCAAGTATGTAAAGTATGCTAGGATTTCTAGAGCTTAGGGTGTGTTTGGTTCGGAAACGAAGTCGAACGCAATGTCATGGTTCCATCCCAGTAGAATAAGTCGGTTCCATTATTATATTTGGTTGGGACAAGAAGGTGAAACAAAATGAATCTAGTTTGTGTTCGGTTCATCGGTTGGGACGAGAAATGTGGAATGGAATGGCTAGAAATTTGTTCCGCTCACCTCTTCCATGTGAATGGTGAGAATACATCCCACATGTGTACCACCGTATAATCCAAATTTCAGCAACATTTATTCTATATTTTCAACAATAAACAATCACAAATATACAATAAAACGCATACTCGTCTCATCCAGAAAAAGTGGAGTGAGATGTATGTTAACTTGGTACTAGAGCTGTGTTGTCTCCACGACAGTTATTTTAGACCGGAGGCAGTAACAAATATATGACATCAAAGCCAACACCTATTTCAATTCATATACAGTCATACAAGTCATCCAAATAGTTGAAATACATTACAATCCAATCAAAGAGCACAAAAGGACATTGTTAAAGTTCATTACACTCCATTGAACCATCCTTTTCCTTTTTTTTTCATCATTTTAGCCATCTAAGAGCATCTCCACGAGGGGCCTCTAAAGGACCCTCCAAAGCCTGTTTGGGGGGGCCAGACACGAAAAACGCTCACCACCGACACCCTCCAAAGACAGCAGTGGACCAAAAAAAATGTTCGGCACCCCCTAGAGAGCCTCCAAGTTTGGAGGCTCTCTAGGGGTGCCGGACATGTACGATCACAGAACCATGTGTGGCTGGCCCACAAGTCAGTGGAAGCAACTCGTTTTCTTCTTGCTCCATGCATGCATATGTATAGCCATAGTGCCATAGTTCGTCGCCGTACCATACATGGAGATGGAGGAGCTCCAGGCCATATCTCGCCCGCCTTTCGCGCCATGGGAACCACACCGCTGACCTCCTTCGTCTCCTGCGAGCAAGGCACCAGATGAGTACGGGAGTGGCCGCGATAACCTCGTCTTCAATCTACGGCCGGGCGCACGGTGTTCTCGTCCGCTCTTCCCCAAGCCAAGGCGTCATGTCATGGAGGTGCACTGTCATCGACTATGTCGGAAACCGGAAGGATTCAAGCTAGACCGGTAGGGATCATCACCGACAAGGTCGTCTTTCTCCTACGGCCGGACGCGCGGCGTCGTCGTCCCCGTCAGCCCATGCTTCTTCAAACCAATCTGTCATGTCTAGGAGGTGCGCCGTCGTCGATTATGGCCGGACCGGAAGTGTTGGAGCTAGAATCGTAAGTGAAGGAGCGGAAGGAGCGGCACCTGGCCGATGCGGCGTCGCGGCCGTCAGCTGTGCCCATCCCGCGCGGGTGTATGGTAACAGTGCGACAACCAAGGAGGTGGGGGAAAAATGATGTGGATACAGCATACAGGCGGCCAATCAGAACTTCTAAAGCAGACTTAAATATTGGAATGATCTACTCCTACCTACTCATTTTGAGCACAATCGTATCCTACCTATCTTGCAACAAGAAATCCCTATAACCATTTAAATGCTAGAAATGATGGAAATCTGGGCTTCCAGGTTCCAGCAGGCTACTCCAAAGATGATGCGCTTACTTATGGTATCATGCACACGAATCGAATTACTTCAGGCAAAACAATTCCGCACAAAAATGACACCATTAAGAGTAAAGGGCTGTCTTACAGATTACCGGCAATTGAGTGCTCTGAAGCCAGGAACGCGGGCGGCCATGCCAGGAAGTAAGCGAACATAGGGTGCCCACATTCCTTGCCACGTTTCGTCGACATGCGCTCCATCTTGCCGGTGTCCATATCAAAGGAGAAGCGCCCAAATCCCCACGTCTTGATGAACACCTTCCCTGTGCGACTGGCGTCCATGTCGCTGGGCCAGACGCACAGGGCCCTGAGCTTCGGGTCGATGGGCAGGTCACGCATCGATCATGTCGCAGTTGCACAGCGCGAGCAAGGGGACGATTTCCTCTCCAGAATCCAGCCATTGTCGCTCCTTGGCGTTCCCAGAGCTGCAGCTCCAAATCGGCGCTTCCCGCGTACCCAGAGTTGCAGCTCCTTCTCGGCGTCGGTCACCATGCAAAGCCGCCCATCCGGCGTATCCCCGACGCGGTACTTGGCGGTACCAAACACGTCCAGCACCGCAAGGTAGGAGAACCTGCGTGTGGAAGGGTCAAGCACCAGCAGGCGATTGGAGTGGCAGATGTGCCAGTAGATCTTCCCGGCGGCGTGTACGGCGCGTCCCTCAAACCAAGAGGGGTCAAAATCGACCTTGACCTTCTCGTCGCGCGGGTGTGCGAGCCAGCGGCACCTGCCGTCATCGACGGACGCGACCTAGGCGCGAGGGTGCCCTCCGTCGATGGCGAAGCAGACGGCGTCGAAGCAGATCTTGATGGGGTGCGCGCGGGAGAGAAGCGCGGATCCCACGTAGTGCCTTGAGCTGCGCCAGCGGCGGTCATCGGGCGCCGCGTCGCGCGGCGGCGGAGAGAGGACCATGCGGCGGCGGGCCGCGGACGCGGCGGCAGCGACTACGGCGCGTCCGCGCCGTCCCGGCAAGCGCCAACCGGCGAGGAGGGAGAGCGGCAAAATGGACGCGGATGTTGCACTGGGACCGTCGGATCGGGAAACGGACGGCCCGAATCGTGGCGGGTACTGTAGATACTGTTCATCTACAGTGCACGCGCGATCCGTGCCATCGGATCACGATCGGACGCCCGAAAACGTGAGCACGGAGAGAGCGCCATTTCCTTGCCCCTTAATACATATAGGGTAATGGCCCGACCATGGGCGCCTATTTGTTTATGGGATGGTGTATAAAATTCTGGAACAGATGAGACTTGATCCTTCTTCGCCGTCGTCGCACGTCGGCGTAAAACGTGCATGCACGAAAATGCTCTGAGATGTTATAAGAATACACCTAGCTTAGTCTTTCGTAATCTCGCGACTCTATACTAGGGTTAAGAACTGATCTGTTCCAAATCCGTTTGCTTCACCATTGAGACGGTCCAACGGCGGCGAGCCTGTTCGCTCGTGGAGAGTCGTCCAAACCAGGGAACCCGTACCTAACGACAGACAGCTTGTCGACGGCACAGGATGGAGAATCATACTTGTATCAGCCCTAATCATGAGCCGATTGACTCGGCCAAAATTTTACCATCCCGGTAACAGTAATCAGTAGCTAGTGAGAGGTCGGTAGCTCCGACATCCGTCGTCAGTCTACATCGATATTCCTCACAATAATTGACCACACTTGCTAATCTGGGATCTGCACTTGCAGTGCCCTAGACGGAAGGCCGGCCAGCCAGCCATCGGCGTCGTTCCTTCATCCATGGGGAAACCGGGCGAACCTTCCTGAACCCCAGACCTGCCCGCACATGCCACGGCCGGATCCGATCACAGGCACTGAAGCAGCACGAGCTGGCGAAGCTCCCGATCTAGCTAGCCGTCGGTGAACTGTAAAGCTGCGCGTTTCGCCCCCCCATCTACCCATCCACTTTCGCGGATGCCGCTGCCGGGGCATGGACGGACGGACGCGGTCAAGTAAAGTCTACCGCGTGGCCCCGCCACCCTTCGTGCGGTCGGGATGCTGGATCCAGCGCGCCTCCAGCTGCCGCGCGCGCGCGACGAGGCCCGCTCCGCCGCATTTACTTCGCCGGTAACCACGGCCGGCCGGACGCGCCAGCCAGCCGGCACCTACGGCACTTGCCCGTTGGATACCACTCAGTACAAAACAGCCTGTCTAAACCCACACAAGCCCCGTATAAATACCACCACTACCCAGTGGCCAATCCATCAACCCTTTCGATCCATCGACCTCCTCCCCCCAAGCTCACTCTCTGCTCCCCACACTCAACTGAGCAGCAGCTAGTAGCGAGAAAGAAAGATCGTTGAGCGATGAGGACGGCAGTCGCGCTCGGCATTGTGGCCATGGCCAGTCTCGTGTTGGTGGCCCAGGCCGGCAATTTCTTCCAGGACACCGAGATGTCCTGGGGTGACGGCCGAGGCAAGGTGGCCGACGGTGGCCGCGGGCTCGACCTCACGCTCGACAAGACCTCCGGCTCCGGGTTCCAGTCCAAGCAGGAGTACCTCTTCGGCAAGATCGACATGCAGATCAAGCTCGTCCCGGCAACTCCGCCGGCACCGTCACCACCTTCTACGTAAGCCTCTGTTCTTGTTTCTCAGTAGTACATTTGATACTGAAACCGAGTGGTATGTGCTGAAGCTGATGGTTCTTTGTGTGCGTGTTGCAGCTGTCATCGCAGGGGTCTGCGCACGACGAGATCGACTTCGAGTTCCTGGGGAACGTCACCGGCGAGCCATACACGCTGCACACCAACGTCTTCGCGCTCGGGGAGGGCAAGCGGGAGCAGCAGTTCCGCCTCTGGTTCGACCCCACCAAGGCGTTCCACACATACTCCATCATCTGGAACCCGCAGCACGTCATGTGAGTCCCTTCAATCTGCCATCTTTTCCATCTTCAGAAAAACACTTTTCTTGGAAAACAGAGCTTGGGGTTGTCGGTCGTTAATGTGAAGAGTTCCCCTTGCTTCATACAGATTCGCCGTGGACGGCACCCCGATCAGGGACTTCAAGAACCACGAGGCGCGCGGCGTGTCGTTCCCCAAGACCCAGCCGATGCGCCTCTACGCCAGCCTCTGGAACGCCGACGACTGGGCCACGCAGGGCGGCCGCGTCAAGGCCGACTGGAGCAAGGCGCCCTTCGTCGCCTCCTTCCGGAACTTCAACGCCGACGCGTGCGTCATGTCGGGCGGCGCGCAGCGGTGCCCGGCCGGCGCCGGCACCATGGCGGCCACCAGCGCGGTGAGCGGCGGCAGCAGCAGCAGCTGGTGGAACCAGGAGCTCAGCGGCATGAGCTACCGCCGGATGCGCTGGGTGCAGAGGAAGTTCATGATCTACAACTACTGTACCGACCCCAAGCGCGTCGCCCAGGGCGTCCCGGCCGAGTGCAAGCTCCGGTGAAGTTCACCGGCCACGAATGGACATCTGAGCTGAGCTTGAGTTTCGATCGATTTGGTCGGAAGTGAGCTCACCATACATGTCGGCGCGTAGTGTTGTTTTGCAAGTGATGATGCTGTAAATTTACTAGTACTAGTATGCATATCGCATTCTTTCATTTCTTTTGTAATATCACGGATCGATCTCCCTCCGTCTAAAAATAAGTCTCTCAACTTTTTTCAAAAATGGATGTATCCATACATGAAATATGTCTAGATACATTCACTTTTGTGCAAACTTGAGACACTTATTTTGGGACGGAGTGAGTATTACTGAGGAGTTCGTGACTACTTGATGCGTTTTCTGCTCATGTGTAGTTGTGTACTGTGTGCGGGCTCACTCAAATTGGCCACGCTCGGACATGGACAACCTGTAAATCTGGACCGTTGCGAGGGAAAGCTTATCAGGGCTTAGATTATTTTAACTGAGGAAGGACGCATGCGAGAAACAACGTTTCGGTTTTGCTTTTCCCTGTAGAGGTAAAAATACTCGTGGTTTCTACTTTCTACCACAAAACAACAGGACGCTTCCCGTCACACCGACAACTAATAATGCTACAGCGCCGGACTGAAAATGATGAAGATATTTCAAACTTTCAGCAAAGCTTGAATTCGTTTTGACATTATAAGTGTCATCTGAACTAATCTTTTCTTGGGATCTCATCTAGAAGCTCCGTTAGGGTCTGACCATGGCATGACCCGTTATCCGAGCTGACTTTGGTTTCGATGGGTTTGAATGGAAGTGCGCTCATCATATGTAGATGGCGGATAGTGTTGTTTTGGAACTGACGACTGTGTTAATTTACTAGTACTTCCTCCGTTTCAAATTAATTGACTTCCATTTGTTCAAATGTGAATGTATCTATACTTGCAACATGTCTAGATACATCCACATGTAGTCAAATGAAAATCAATTAATTTGGAACAGAGGGAGTACTAGCTAGTACGCATATCGCATTCTCCATTTGTTTTGTAATATCTCAGATCGATCATACCAAGTCCTATATTACTGACGAGTTCGTGACTACTTGATGTGTTTTCTGCTCATGTGTTCTCTGTAAACAGATTAAATATACTTCGACAAAGACTGAATTTTGACCATAGAAATTCATGTCTTCGCATGTGACGGCAAAGTTTTCGGCGGTAAATAACCTACTCCCTCTGTTCACAAAAAGATGTCTCAAATTTGCCCAAAAGTGGATGTATTTAGACATGTTTCATGTATAGATACATCAACTTTTAAGCAAAGTTAAGACATCTTTTTGTGAACGGAGAGAGTATGTCCTAAATACAAATTGTACTTAACCAAGTTTTATAATTAGTGGGTCCGTCTTACTCAGACTTGATGCGTTTGCTTGCTCATATGCGGAGCCACTGGACCAATGGCTAAGTATTTTGTGTTCCAAAAAATGGCTAACTATTTTTTATTTTGAGCAAATCGGGTAAAGTTTGTTACGCTTGGTCGCTTAGACAGACACCCTGTTAATCTGGACTGTTGTGAAATTATTTTAACCGAAGAAAAAGCACATGAGAGCTGCATGCAAAAAAAGATTCGGACCGGAGGACTGACCAACATTCTTATACCTAATTACTACCTATATCAAAGACGAGCCCTATATGAACAGTGTTGAACAGTGCCACGGTGGGACCCACCTGTCAGCCTCATGTCACATTAAAACAAAAAAAAAATCAGCCAAAGCGGTGCCACACAAACAAAGACGACCACGGCTTCTTGCCTGCATCTCTCCCGCGCGGCGGCGGCGGCGATGCTTCCTCCCTCGCCGCGCCCCTCTCCTCCCTCACGGCGCCCCTCCCCTCCTCTCTCACCGACCCGGAGGCGACCGGCGGCTGGTCCGCTCGCTAGGGTTCCCCAACCCCGCTGCTCCTCCCTCTCTAATCTTGATCGCAGATGCAGATCGATTCGCCGCCGCCTCTCCTCACCTCGCCGGCCGCCGCCCCTCCTCACCTAGCCCCTCCTCCCATTATTCGTCCCGCTTCGCCTCGCTGCACCAGATCCCCACGCGGGGCAGGCCATAGGGTTTGCAGCGGCGGTGCTACACGCCAGCAGCCATGACGGCGACGGCGCCGGCGCGACCCTCGGAGGCCGCCGTCCGCCTCCTGCTGCAGGGAATGGTCGTCTCCGCGGAGCAGGGGACGGCGGTGTCCGGAGTTTCTCCGGCCTGCCCGTCGATCCCTGCCGCCACCTGCTCACCGGCTTCCTCCGCCCGTGATGTTCTACGGCCGAGCTCTTCGCGAGGGCCGCTGCTGCCGGCGTCCACCCGGAGCTGCTGCGACCTGCCACCGGCCGTCCTCCACGCAGGTGAGGCCCTAGATCCGCATCTCCTCCTCCCCGTCAACGCCGTACGTGCTAACTGCTTGCCCAAAAGAACCCATTTTGATTCTTAGCTCTATATTTCGTGCAACTGCTCTAGCTTTGAGCGCACCTGCAAAGTCCGCAGCAATTTATCTTTACATACATGATATCCAATTACATCTAGCAAACTAAAATATGGTATATCGACAGTGACGCTACAATCCAGTATATCTTCAGAGGTATATGATTTTGTGCAAATATGTCTATTACATATCGCTGGATAGAATGACACTGCTTAAATTCATTGCCATCAGCTCATTTGACTTCAGCACCAGTACGTCCATGGTTTAAATGCTTCATTCGAATCAGCTTAAACAAAGTGAGTGATCTAATGTCTTAGTTTTTTCTCAGATGTAATTTCATGTTTTGGTCCTTAATTTATGAAAACACGAGGTTACTACAAAAGGGAAAAATCCCGGGCAGACCAAGAATCATACTATTCTTGAATCGAAAGGGAGATTTTTGCTCCTCCTTTTGCCTAGCCCTTTTGGTGTGGTTCTTCTGCTAGGTGAGTGAATTCGTGAGCTGGTAGCCTTAATAAGTACCTAGGATAGTTCTACTTATGTGTTCAATGCATGATCTTGATTGAGCCGAATTTGCTTAAATCCTGATGCAAGAATATTTCTTATTCTCATCTTGCATCAACAGTCTTGCTACATAATCAGTATTTTGAGCTGAGCCATACGGTTTTACCTCATGATATTGCCTATTTCAGGTTAAGAGTTATGTACTACAGAAGTAGATGAGCTCGCCGACTCGCTGCCTGCTCGCGGCTGTCCGGGCAAAGGAAAAGGTTGTCAACCATTCATCTACCTATCTCCTTTTTCTTTTCTATTTCATTATTTACCTACTAGATATCCTTACTTTATATTGACAAATTCTTCGCCATGGTGTGCGTTGCCGAGATTAATTCGTCGAAAACTACAATTTAAATGTTGGTTGAACAATTCAGAAATTTTGGACGAATAGGCCTCCCACTGAAATGTGCAAAGAACAACCCTACAAATAAGCAAAAGATTAATATAACGTTTTTAATTACTTTCTTCATGTTTCCCAACAGAAATGTTTGCAACATGTTCGTGCTTACCTAAATTCTGTAGCAAAGAAACTTTTCTGCTTTTTTTAGCTAAACTATTTGTTTGTTGCAGGATTTCATATAGGGGATGTCATGTCAGCGCATTCTTTCATCCCAGTTAGTTCGAGAACCAATGTAGTTGGGCGTCGGATAGAAAAGGTAATGCAATTGATGTGGTCGCGAGCAAGTCCTTTGGTCACGGTAACAGAAAATCAAGTATTATGTTCTGATTTTCATAAAAATTATGATAATATGTTCTAAGTCATCAAAAGATAAAAGAAAGTAAACCGAGTAGAAAATATTCCTGAAGGTTCACAAGTTGTTAATGTTTTCGATATTAAAAGTAGCTCCATCCAATTTCAACGTTCTACTTAGTATTTATTTATGGGTGGCCCTTGAATTTTTCTCGCCTGGAAAAAAATGATTGGAAGAATCAAAGTTAAATTTGGCAACATATGTACCACACACAGATTAGGTTTTTGCATGATATTTTGACTATAAATGTAGGAACTAAAAATTACTCATATATATCTTTCAAGTGGATATTCCAAGATCCTGGTTTGAAATTGCTTCTGTTAGTTAATATATGGAAATACTTTTCATATCGGCAGTTTCTATGCAGGGTCCAGTAACTAGACAAAAGTGTGTGTTATGTGATTTCAGGTGACCCAATCCATTGAGTGTTCTTTGGGAGCCTCCGTGCCGGAATGTGCTGATATGCACAACCAGTGCAGTTCATATATTTCGGGATGATGCTTCAGCTTCATGGAAAAAGAAGAAAAAAATCTTCAAGATTAGCATTTTGGGCAAGCCAATATACTCTAGATAGTAAGTCATTACATTGCATCTTAATTTACTTGACGTCTCTATTTAAACTTCTCTTACATCACTGTACAATAAGCTACTGTAATCTGTAACTGCACTATTTACTGAAACTCAATAGTATCTCTGTAGCAGTATGACATGTATTTTGCTTGATGAGATGGTCCTATTTAGACCTATACATAGATATTAGGCTGCAGTGCATTCATAGCTATTAGGAACAACATGATCTGGTCGTTTTTGTTCTTAAATGCCATTATCTGTTATGTTTTGGTTGTTTTTTTATCAACAACACGCCTATCTAATGTGTTTATGGTCAACTAAGCATATACTTATCTCTTATATCCACTCTGATGTGTAGTAATTTCTTATTATACTTGAAAAGTTGTGGTTGGATGATATCTCCTTTTTTTAATTGTTACACTTTCGAATTCTTTTTCATGTAGCCTGGAATTCTTTTTCATATGTTCTTTTTTATTTCACTTTTCAGTATTATGGCTCCGCTCCCTTTAAGTATGAGATGCCGACGAAGGAATGTAGCAAATAGAAATATCATGACTACTGTCATGCTGATATATGTGTGCTTACTTCTTGCATTAGATTATAGAACGAAGTGTTTGAAAATAGAAAGAAGGATTAAAATTAGAGAACTAAGAGGTGAGAATTTGTACGAGCTAATTAGTGAGAGCGACACAATGTGTATAAGCAAGCTTCGCATGTATAGGAGAAAATTTAGCATATTGCGTGATATGGTTTAAGATGTTAGTGGTTTAAAGGGTTCAACAAATATGTCAGTATAGTAGATAGTGGCATATTTGAAGCTGAGCCAACCACTACTTCCGAAATCAAAACCTATACCTGAGGATTGCGTGCATGCTAAATGAAAGTATTTCAAGGTATTTAGCTATAAAAAAATATTTCATACCTACTACATGACAATGTAATATTTATAGAAGATATTAATATTTTCTCATGATTGCTTATGTTGTAGAATTATTTGGATGCTTTAGACGATACGCATCTTACTGTGGATCTTTTCCCATGTGTATTCTTTTTTTTACATGCTCAATTTTCTTGGTAGATAAGGCGGAGAGCAGAGGAGGTTGATGATGAAGCTTTGGTTAGGTATGCATGCCCTCATACTATCATTACGCATAACTATTCTTATCTACATGCTTTCCAATTATACAAGTTTTCACGCTTCCTATGAGTTCACATGTGTGAGTTCTTCCTCCCTTATGTGATTGTTGATTGTTGGCAGATGAGAGAAGGAATAAAATTTGACGAGGATGTTTTGAATATAAGAGAACAGGAACGATTGAAAGTGAAACTGGTTTGTAAAACTGAATCTATCTATTCGAATAATTCATTTCTGATGTTCTGAGTATTTTGAAGTGTTGAATTTCTGGAGTTGTATCGATGCTAACTATGCATGTCTTGCTGTCAAAGATCTTTGCTTATTCTCCAGTGTAAATCATTTTAGCTTTAGATATTATCACATGAGATTGGTAATAAAATATAAGTTGTTCCATATTGTATTTTTCGAAAAATATTCCTGAAGTGTATTGTCACTGTCCATGCATTGTCCATGCATTGTTCCATATTGAAGAAGAGCAGGATCTATTACATTTCATCTCATTCAGCACACACAATTGGCTTTAGAGTAATAACAGTTTGTTTCACTAATTATATTTACAAAAAATAACCACAATTAATAACTACACGGGTGCGGCGTGTCGCCGCGCCGAAATTCAACTAGTACTAAACACGCTGAGGCATTTTTAATCGAGCAGTAGGCCCCGCTTGGATTGTCTTTAATTAGTCAAAATGATCGTGCAAATTTACGGAGGGGCGAACGTCCTGCTGAAAATACGACGAAACAACAAACATGTCGGGCAGAAATACCGGGCAGTGATCCAATTGGGGCCGTAGGGTAGTAAACAAAACGGATCTCGTGAGGCTTGGTTTTCACCGGCAAATCCTATGCTATATAGATCGTGGCAATTCCTATTCAGCGCCGTTGCACCGGTTAGCGCGAAATCGCCCGCACGAGCAGAGTAGCTCTCTCGCTAATCTGGGCCTGGCCCAGTTGCATCGGTGACGATCGGGTGGCGAGCGGCTGACGAGAGGAAGACGACCGGTGAGGCGATGCAGAACTCGCCGCCGACGGGGACGGCGCGGCTGGCCGCGACGTCGCCGGCCAGGCGAGGGATGGACCTCACCGTAGTCGGCGACGACGCGGCTCGCCGCGGCGGCGCAGGTGGAGGTGAGGGAGCACCTTAACGAGGGGGTGGGGGTGGGTCGGGTGCCGGAGCAGCTCGCCGGTGAGGGTTAGGGTTCGGGGGTGCGAGGGGGGGGGGGGGCTTTAGAGGGACGCCAGGGTAGGCGGTGGACGGCGGTGGGAGGCGGATGGAGGAGGGCGGAGCGGCGAGGCGCCGCGGAGCGGGGCTGGCCGCGGGTGGCGGCAGCTGGCGGCCTGGCGGCGGCGGCGGGAGGATCGAGCCGCGGTGGTTGAGAAAGCGCAACGAAGAAGACGCCCTCAGGTGGGCCGGCCCACCAGCGACTCTGTGCAGGCGTCGGGGCGATAACACACGCTGAAGGCGCAGAATAGGAGGTCCCATAGATCGTCCGATAGAGACTCGAGTTTGTTGCGTCACCTGAAAAAACCAGCAAGGGCAGGCCCATTTGACGTGATTTTTTTCCGCCTTTTTGTTTCATGTTTCTTTTCCTGTTCTTTTTCGGTTGCATTCTTTTCTGTTTGTTTCGTTTTTATTTTTCCATTTTATTTATGATTTTGAAATATGTTGAAATTTTAGAAATGTTGTAAATTTAAAAATATTCAGATTTAGAAATGGTTTATTTTTAAAAATGTTCAATTTTGAAAATGTTCAAACGTAAAATGTTCAAAATTGAAAAATGCTCAGATTTGAAATTATTCATGTTTTGAAAAAGTTTTAATTTCGAATTTGCTCAGGTTTCAAAAAATGTTTAAAACTGAAAAAATGCCCAGATTTGAAGTTGTTCATTTTTCTAAAAAAATCAAATTTGAAAATTGATCGAATTTGAAAAAAGTTCATATTTTGAAAAGCGCTCAGATTTTGAAGAAATATAGAATTTTTAAAATGTCACAACTCAAAATTTGTTCACATTTAAAAATTACATTCAACTTTAAAAAAGCAAAAAGAAAAATAACAGTGCCTTTTATATTGGGCCGCTTTAAAGTGACCCATGAAGCATTGCTTCAGGCACGTGTGGGTCGTACGTCGCCGCGAAGCGATATAACCGGAGCTCCAGTTTTCACCATGAGTCATGTCCTTGACGTGCTTTTTGACCATTTTGCTGAAATGGTGATGATTACTACTGGTACTTGTGGTGGTCTCGAAGACAGATCAAGAACAAGGAGCCTGTGCCAAATCCAGAGAGCACTGTTATTAATGTTTCTGGTATTCTGGCTAATAGTGTGAAGCGTAAGGGTTCAGGTAATGTTATCCGAAGAGATGGATGGCTTATGCCGGCTTCGGGTGTCTACAAACTCAATGTCGATGCTGCTTTCGATGTTGACACGGGACGTGGTGCAACTGGTGCTATTATCCGTGATTCAGGAGGAAATTTTGTTCCTGCAGCTTGTGATTACACTGATCTGGCCGTTGATGCTGCGTCAATGGAGGCTACGACGTTGCTGGCGGGACTGCAGCCCGCAGAACAATTTGGTGCCAAGTCTTTGGTGGTTGAATCTGATGCTCTGGAGGTAGTGCAAGCTGTTCTTGATCATTCAGAGTATAGAGGAACGAGTGCGGTGGTGATCGATGATTGCCGGCATATACTAACGATGCTAGGCATGGCAACAATTCAACATTGTCCGCGAGAAGCAAATGGAGCCGCACATGCACTAGTGGAAAAAGGGTCTTCCATCCAGAGCACTAGTCCCCAATCTGTTACGGGCCGGGACTAGTGTAGCACCTCCAACGGCTAGGAGGCCGGGGAGCCTCCAGTCCCCGACATCTAGTCCCGGGCCGTGATACCGCCCGGGACTAAAGGGCTCGTGCCCAGCCAGCCCCACAGGCGGGGGCCTCTAGTCCGGGTCGTATAACGGACCGGGACTGAGGTCCCCCATTATATAAATTCGTCCATTGGCAGCTCGAGCTCATATCCATGGTGGCCATTTTTCCTCTTCTCAAGCCGAGTTCATGCCCATTTTTTTCTCCAAGATTTGGTGGTAACCCCTAAATCCAAGGTTTTAAAAGGTTAGCAACTTTATCCTTTCATCTCTCGTTATTAGTTTGCCTCAATGCTCTAGAAGTAGAGAGGGATTTCATGCTCTAGAAGTAGAGGGAATTTTAGATGTGTAATTTTAGGCAAATTTTGATTAGGCAAAAAGTTACTGAAAGTTGAAATATGTAATTTTACAGTTTCAGAGCTCAGAATGGAATGGGGTTTTCACTGTAGATCAATAATTAAAAGTTCCACATTTTTGAGCTCAAAATGTATTCTTTATCTCTGCATTTCCAACTAATGATCTTTAGCATCTGAATAAGTAATCTGGTTTTGAGTTAGTTATGCAAAAGATAAATGAATTAATGATTTTTATCTGGTTTCTTTTGCGGGCTTGTGAGCTGTTGTATTAAACATTTTATCAGATGTTTTGGATTCGTTATTCAAATTCAAATATTTTTCATGTTTTGGATTTATAAAATGGCACAGTTGATACATGATGCAAACAGATGTATGGATGATATATTTAGATTCCTTTTTTTCTGATAATAATAGACATATTATTTGTATTATTTGGATTTATAAAATAGGAGTTATGAATTTCCAAACTTCTTATTTATTTTAATCATATAAACTACAAAATAAACTAGGAGTCATGAATTTCCAAACTTCTTATTTATTTTATATTCATATTCCTTATTTTTTTCTGATAATAATAGACATATTATTTGTATTTATAAAATAGGAGTTATGAATTTCCAAACTTCTTATTTATTTTAATCATATAAACTACAAAATACTCTTTCGTCGCGGGTGGTGCCACGGCCCGGGACAAAAGGTTCTGGACTCGCGCGCGAAAATCTGGGCGGTCAAAAATGACCTCTTGTCCCGGGTGGTGGCACGGCCCGCGACAAAAGGGTCTCTTGTCCGGGTGGTGCCACGGCCCGGGACAAGAGGCTATTCCGTATAAATCGGCCTCTTCCCCTTCTTCTTCACAAAGGCGATCCTCTCGACAGAGCACAAGCGAGGTGCTGCCGAAATTTTCCACGGCCGGCGATCCTCCATCTCCGCGTCTCCGGCCGCCGCGCCCCCTCCATCGCCTCCTCGGCCGCCGCGCCCGCTTCCCCTCCCTAAACCGCGCGTCTCCCTCTCCACCGCGTGTCCTTCTCCACCACCGCGCGCCCGCACCGTCGCCGGAGAGCAGGCCGGAGCGCCGCCACACAGCCCGCCGGATGCGCCCGCACGGACGCGCCCGCGCGCCACCGCCGCACGTCCGCACGGCCGGCCCGCCGGAGGCGCCCGCGGTGAGCACGCCGCGGCAACGCCCTCCTTTTTTTTACTTTAGAAAATTTTATAGAATTAATTTTTGTTAGAAAATTGTTAGAATTAAGGTAGTTAGAAAATTGTTAATTTTTGTTAGAAAATTAAGGTAGTTAACTTTAGAATTAATTTTTGTTACAATTTTTGTTAGAAAATTGTTAGTAGTAATTTTTGTTAGTAGAAAATTGTTAGTAGTAATTTTTGTTACTAGAAAATTGTTAGTAGTAATTTTTGTTAGAATTAATTTTGTTAGAAAATTGTTAGAATTTTTGTTAGAATTAAAATTGTTAGAAAATTGTTAGTAGTAATTTTTAGAACGGTGGGGGGGGGGGGGGGGGTCGTTTCTACTTAGAGTAAAATTTGAGTATCCCTTTGTAATTTCTATTTTCACCTTTATGTAGATGGATCACACCAACTCCGGGGGTGAAGATCACACCAACCCCATGGCGAAGATGTTATTAGGCGCAGGACCAACTACGAGGGCAATGCCCTGATTATGGACATTATAAGAGGGGATTTGGGTCTTGATAGAGATGAATGAGGTCTTGGTGGACATGAGCTAGAACAGAAGCTAGACGAGGTCGACGAAGATGAGATATCATCATTTTTGAATCCATCCGGTGATGGAGAGGAGGAAGAACAGGTGGACGAAGGGCAGACAAACAACAATGATGGCCCCTCGACAACAACCGGCGAGGTATATATATATTAAGCCTCTTGTGGCTAGATGCATTAATTGACCCGTATATATATACTAATCACTCTTTCTTCTTTTAGACCTCCGGATCGAAGCAATCGACAGCTAGAACACATATGCGAAATCTGCACAACTGGTACATGGTGCACACATCAAAGAAGAACGCGAAAGATTGAATTGCGGTGGACGTTAGAGTGGAGCATTTCTTCAAACGTTACAGTATACAGGTTCAAATGACTGAACTGTTTCAGTTATTCAATCAGCGCGCTCTCGACAAATCTATCCTCGGTTGCTATTGTCTGTAAGTGATTTATTTCGTAATTAAGTCTCTAGCTCAGCTCGTTCATTGCCTGTATTATATTATCCTGACTATATAACCTTTTGTACGCTATTATGCAGAATGAAGATGATGAAATGCAAAACAGTTAGAGTTTTTGAGGTTGGGTTCGTTGACCCATATATCGTTAATGAATATACGTTACGCAATCACCCCAGAGACGTGGAGCATGACCTGACCACCTTTTTAATCAAGGAAAATTTCTGTACGGAAATACAATTTCCTTACAACTTTAAGTGAGTGTTTCTGTCTTGTACATATTTTTATTTGGCTTTCTCGATGTTAAGTGTAATTGATGAGCTATGCATGTCTGCTTTATGTAAACGTCCGCAGGTTCCACTGGATTCTGCTAAGCATTCAAGTTGACAAGTCCATAGTTGAAGTCCACGACTCATTAAGTTGGGACCAAGCGACGTGGACCGACATGAAAGAAATGCTCAATAAGTAATTTCAATCATTATCGCATTATATCTATATCGGCCTTTTCGTTCGTTTCCATGATATCAAGTAATTAATAACTCGTTTGTTCATTTTCTTTGCCAAAGCAGGTGTTGGACACTTTTCGAACAGAATGTAGAAGGTCCATTCAAAGATGAGCTAACGTATATAACGATGAAAACTCCGCAGCAGCCACCGGGGAGTAATTTATGTGGATTCTACGTTTGCGAGTTCATTCGCGAGTTGACATAGAGCGGAGAACAACTACTTTGAGCGAAATGTGGGAGAAGCTCGACCCAGAACGGCACGTACGAGCAATTCAAGAGGAATTGGCGGGATTTCTGCTTAGGGAGGTCATCGATGAAAGGGGGAGAACATTATGCTTCGGACGATGAACTATATATGTGATCTCTCCATGTAATTAAATAGTTGTATTCTCGCAAGAGATCGAATATTAATTATATATGCATCAACGTGTACTGTGTATATAGTAGAGCGTATAATATGTGTACGGAAACATGTTTGAAATTATATATAATGTAACCCAAATTGAAAAAGAAACGAAATGGAAAAAGAAACGACCCTAAAACCCTAAAATGGGGAAAAAAGGAAACATCTAGTCCCGGGTGGTATTACGACCCGGGACTAGAGCTCCCCGCCTCCACGCGTCCTGCCGCTGCCACGTGGTGGCCTCTGGTCCTGGGCCGTAGCAGCCGGGACTGGAAGTAGGGGCTTTTAGTCCCGATTTCGCAGTCCGGATGCGAATCCGAGACTAAAAGCCCCCTACGGCCCGGGACTAGATGTCCGTTCTCCACTAGTGATGCGCTTGCTCTTCACGGCTCTTTAGAGGGAGTTAAATTCTTTTGGTTTGACGATCCTCCCCTTTTTCTTGTATCAGTACTTGTAGAAGACCGTGTTTTAATTCCATAATAGAGTTGCTTAAAGTTCAAAAGAAAATGTCCTCGACATGCTTTCCTTACTAGAGACGCATATGCTCGTCACCGCTTCTACCCCGAAACCACCGGCTGATTCCAGACAGACTCATACCCAACATACCATACATCTGCCGACGAGCAAATCTGAAGAATACGTAGGAATGATCCAGCTCCTCACTGGTTCTGTTGGGATACGAGGTAATCACCGGAAAGTATTTTGTGATTCACCAGTGAACCCTCTTATTTAAAAAATTCGAAAATCATATTTGTGAGTTTCCAAAAAATCTGAAAAAAAAATCTAGATTTAGCCCATGGTGTATCCCACAAATGTGTAAATTTTAATCCGAGATACCTTATATTATGGACTACACAAAAATAACAAATCTAGTAAAACTTAGAGACTTGAAAATATACATTCTCAAATCTACAAACTTGTCATTTTTGTGCAGCTCAAAATACAAAGTTTTCTAAGTTGAAAATTTTCACGTTTGTGGGATATATCATTGGCTATACGCGGATTTTTTTTCCAGAATTTTTGAAACTTCTAAATATGGTTTTCGAATTTTTTTCAACAGGAGGGTGCACTGGTGCCCAGGAGCAAAAAAGTCTCCACCGGGTAACCACGGCTAATATTACGAGTTCCACAATATAGTCCTACATCTCAAACAAAGAGAGTACAACGTTGAATATGATGGCCTTTGCCCTCTCTCATTGTGTCCTCCACTTTGGTGGCTCCGACGGCTATGGCGTCTCCGACTTCGTGCACAGTGGTTGAGAGGGCTGCTACCTCGCCTTCGACCTCTCCCACTGTGTCTACTACAGAGGGGGGACGTCCGCTGTCTACGGTGGCTCCTAGACGCAGTGGACGTCACCTCACGGCGAAGGATGGAGCTTCAGCGATGGATGAGGACTCGATGGCCAAGGCGATGCATCGCAAAGCAGCGGCGTTCTCTACTCCTGGTGTTGGTACGTCCAAATCCAAGCATTCCTTTACATCCTTTTCAACGTCTACTTTATCTACTAAGTTGTCGGTGGTAGGCGTTTGTCTAGGTAGAAATGAAAAAGAAGTGGTACTATCGGCTAATGTCTTGAAACATGTAGAGTATGACGTCGTAGGGTTTCTCCTAGTGTTTCGAGTAAGCCGGTTACCTCACCTATAGATGATGATGAGGCGAATGACACAATAGATGGACAGCTTCTATCACATCTTGCAAGTAAATAATAGTAAAGCATCTAAGTAATAATCAATCATAGGCATGTGTTCCGTATTTAGTCGTACGTGCTCGCAATGTGAAACTTGCACAACATCTTTTGTCCTACCAGCCCGTTTGCAGCGGGGCCTCAAGGGAAACTACTGGTAATTAAGGTGCTCCTTTTAATAAAGCACCGGAGCAAAGCATTAACACTCCGTGAACACATTTGATCCTCACGTCGCAACCATCCCCTCCGGTTATCCCAATTTCTGTCACTTTGGGGCCTCGGGTTCCGGACAGTGACGTTTGTATACAACTTATAGATATGATCCAAAACAATAATTATTCTCATGATTCAATAACATGTTCAGATCTGAAATCATGGCACTCGGGCCCTAAGTGTCAAGCATTAAGCATAACAAGTTGCAACAATGACATAAAGTACTAACAAAGGATACTAGGCACCATGCCCTAACAATCTCACAATTATTACATGAACGATCTCATCCAATCCCTACCATCCCCCTCAGCCTACAGCGGGGAATTACTCACACATGGAAGGGGAAGTCATCGATGGTTGATGGAGAGGCGGCGGTGATGATGATGGCGATGATCTCCTCCAATTCCCCGTCCCGGCAGGGTGCCAGAAGGAGTTTCTGATCCCCGAAATAGGGTTTTTGATGGCGGCGGAGCTCTGGAGGTTTTCTGGAAAAAGCGTCGATCCCCCGACATTTTTTAGGTCAGAGGCAATAAGTAGTCCAAAAGGGGAGCGTCGGGGGCCACGCTAGGCGCCCTCACCAGGCCTCGGTGCGGCCCCACCTCTGCCGCGCGAGGGTGCGTGTGGGGCCCCCGTGCCCCCTCTTCGCTTCATCTTCTGGCTCCGTGGGTCTTCGGGAAAATAGAATTTCTGTAATTTTAGGGAATTTTCCCGAAACTTTGACTTTCTGTACAAAAATAAGACACCAGGGCAATTCTGCTGAAAAACAGCGTTAGTCCAATTTAGTTGTATCCAAATCGCACAAGTTAGAGGAAAAACAACAGCAAAAGTGTTCGGAAAAGTAGATATGTTTTGGACGTATCAACTCCCCCCAAGCTTAGCTTATTGCTTGTCCTCAAGCAATTCAGTTAACAACTGAGTGCGTGATGACGTGAAACACACGTTCGTTGGGAGACCCCAAGAGGAAGGTATGATGTAGTCAGCAGCAAGTTTTCCCTTAGTATGAAACCAAGGTTATCGAACCAGTAGGAGCAGTAGCACTTCCGAAGGTTGTCAACGGCTCCAGAAAAATAGCTGTTGCAGGGAGTCTGGACTATTGACGTGGAATCTGCACACAACACAATCAAACTACTTTGCCCCAACAAAACAATGAGGTTGTCAATCTCACTGGCTTGCTGATAATAAAGGATTAAACGTATGGTGTGGAAAGCAGTAGTAAATTGCAGAAAGTAAAAGAGAATAATGTTTGCAGTTGGTTGTATTATCAGTGTAAAAGAATGGACCGGGGTCCACAGTTCACTAGTGGTGTCTCTCCATAAAACATAACTAACATGCTGGGTGAACAAATTACTGCTGGGCAATTGACAAATATTGAGCGCATGACAATGCATATATATGACATGATGACTACTATGATATTCATTTGGGTATTACAACAAAATACATAGACCGTTATTTAACAGCGTCTATGACTAATAATTCACCGCCAGGTTGTCATCCGAGTTCCCCGTTGGTATTAAGTTGCAAGCAACGGATAATCGCATTAAGTAATGTGCGTAATGTAAACAGATGCATTAGACCTAACGGCGCACCCTTAAGCTAAGCATCGGTTATTTTATCCCTAGTGGCAACAGTACATCCACAATCTTAGAAGTTGATGTCACTCTCCCAAATTACCGGAGGCATGAACCCACTATCTAGCATAAATACTCCCTCTTGGAGTTACAAGCATCTACTTGGCCAAAGCATCTACTAGTAACGGAAAGCATGCAAGATAATAAATAACATATAAGATAGATTGATAATCAACTTGACATAGTATTCAATATTCATCGGATCCCAGCAAACACAACATGTAGCATTACAATAAGATGATCTTGATCATGTTAGGCTGCTCACAAGATCTAAACATGATGGCACAAAGTGGAGAGACAACCATCTAGCTACTGCTATGGACCCGTAGTCCAAGGATGAACTACTCACGCATCACTCCGGAGGCAGGCATGGTGATGTAGAGCCCTCCGGTGATGATTCCCCTCTCCGGCAGAGTGCCGAGAAGAGGTTCTGGACCCTCCCGAGCTAGGGTTGACGACGGCGGCGCCTCTGGAACTTTTCGTGGATAATGGCTCAGGTGTTTAGGGTTTTCGCATCGGGGGGAATAAGTAGGCGAAAGGGCGGCGGCTGATGACCCGTGGAGCCCACACGTACCCTCGGCGCACCAGAGGGGGGGGCACGCCCTGGGTGTGTGTGGGGCCCACGTGGCTCCTCTTCATTGCTCCTTTGGACCTTCAGGTGTGTTCTGATAAAATAGGTCCCTCCGTGAAATTTTGTCCAATTCCGAGAATATTTCCTGACTAGCTTTTCTGGAATACAAAAAACAGCAGAAAACAGGAACTGGCACTGCGGCATCTTGTTAATAGGTTAGTCCCAGAAAATGTATAAAAGTGATATAAAGTGGATGCAAAACATGTAACAATTGGTATAATATCAGCATGGAACATAAAAAATTATAGATACGTTTGAGACGTATCAGTGCGATAAAAGAAACTTTTACGAACACACATCAAAACTAGTTAATCTAAACAAGAACAAGCATGCAAGCTCTCATAACATGTCACCTACAGTACTAAAATGCTCAAGATATACACAACTAAACAAAATTCTACTTGGATAATCGGAGGAGTCACATACCGGAGAGCAATTGATCCAAATATCAGCAGCAAAGATGGGCTGAGCAAGTAGATCGAAAAATCTCGAGCAAGAGCAGCAAGAACACGAGTTTGAGCAATGGTGGTGTGTTTGGTCGGGAGAGAGAAAGGAGTGGGAGGAGATGAGTAAGTGGAGGGCCAGGTGGCCCCACACCAGGGCAGGGCGCGGCACCCCTCCACCGCCGTGGTGGCGTGTGGTGCCTGGTGGGTCCCCCTGGTCATCCTCTGGCACTCCCACGTTCCATTTTAAAAACTAGGACTTGTAGAATTTTTTCAGAATTTTTTGAAAACTTTTATTTCTGACATTTTCTGGGTGTTTTAAACAATGAAAACTAGGTAAAAATAAATTTATGTAAAGTCTAAGCATTGCTTAACTTTGCAAATTACAGTAGCAAAACAGTAGGTAAAACAAGGGAGAAGAAAATGTTGTTTAGCAATTTTATGCATGTAAAACATATTTGTTAACAAGGTTGATCAAGTCTTGCCACCAAATATTTTATATGACATAAAAGAATTAAACCACATTGAACAATCATTTACCTTAAATTGTATAGCTATAGATCCAATCATAATATTGAAACCTTCATGAGGTTCATATATAGGGCAATCAATACTTCCCACTTTGATACTTTTAAGATTGGTAATTGTATTCACTCCAAATATCTTGTCCAGCTTCTTGGGAAAATAAACAGTATGCTCTTTGTCATTAACATGGAAAGTTACTTTTCCTTTGTTGCAATCAATAACAGCCCCTGCAGTGTTAAGAAAAGGTCTCCAAGAATAATAGACATATTATCATCTTCAGGCATTTCAAGCACAACAAAATCAGTTAATATTAAGCAATTATTAGCCACTTGAACAGGAACATCTTCACATATACCAACAGGAACACAGTAGATTTATCAGCCATTTGCAAAGATATATCAGTTGGTATCAATTTTTCCAAGTAAAGTCTCTTGTAAAGAGAAAAAGGCATAACACTCACTCCTGCCCTAAATCACATAAGGCAGTTCTAACATAGTTATTTTTGATAGAGCAAGGAATAGTTGGTATACCTGGATCTCCAAGCTTCTTTGGAACCTTACCATTGAAAGAATAATTAGCAAGCATGGTAGAAATCTCTTCATTAGGAATCTTTCTCTTGTTAGAGACAATATCTTTCATGTACTTTGAATAGGGAGGTAACTTAATAGCATCAGTCAAAGGAATTTGCAAAAACAAAGGTTTCATCCATTCACAAAATTTGTTATAATGTTCTTCTTCCTTAGATTTGTGTTTCTTAGTAGGAAAAGGCATTTGTTTTTGCACCCAAGGTTCTCTTTCATTACCATGTTTCTTAGCAAGAAAATCTTCTTTAGTGTACTTTTTGTTTTTAGAATGCTTTTCAGGTTCCTCTTCACTTTCCTCTTTATCAGAAGCATCATTCTTATCTTTATCATTAGCATGTTCATTACCACTTCAGTTTCAGCATCAGAGATAGATATACTATTTGGATATTAACATGCTCATTGTCTTTAATAGGTTCAGGAGATTCCTCAACATGTTTATGTTTCTTCTTCTTCTTTTTCTTAGAAGGAGTAGTAGTTTCATTAACTAGTTGAGAATCTTGCTCAATTCTTTTAGGATGTCCCTCAGGATACAAGGATCCTGAGTGGAAGCACCACCTCTAGTTGCTATACCAAAAGCATGTTTATCATTTTCTCTAGAAGCATTATCTAGCAAATCTTTTTGCACTTTAGTCAATTTCAATTTGAGTTTGAACCATATGAAAATGTTTAATGAGTATTTTAACATCATTAGAAGTTCTTTCCAAAACATCATGCAAATGATTAATGACATGAGAATTCTTTATGAAGCTATTTTTATTCTCATATTGAAATTTTTGCTTAACAATAAAATTATCAAACTCATCTAAGCATTGATCAGGAGGTTTAGAATAAGGGATATCTCTATCATCAAAGCGTTGGAGAGAGTGTACCTCAACTGTAGATGAGTGAGGAATTGGCTTACACAATTCTTCTATAGGTGGAAGATTTTTCACATCTTCAGATTTAATACCTTTCTCCTTAAGAGATTTCTTGGCTTCTCTCATTTCTTCATCATTCAATTCAATCACTCCTCTTTTCCTCGGTGTAGGTACCGGAGTTGGTTCAGGCAGGGTCCAATCATCATGATTTTGGCTTATCTTAGCCAATAATTCCTCGGCTTCATCTGGAGTTCTTTTCCTGAAAACACAACCAGCACAACTATCCAGGTATGTCCTAGATTCAACAGTTAGTCCATTATAAAATATATCAAGAAGTTCATTTTTAGCTAGTTGATGTCCAGGCCGAGCTCTAAGTAAAGAACAAAACCTTGCCCAAGATTCAGGCATTTTCTCTCCTCATTTTGCTTAAAGTTAAAGATTTTCTGTAAAGCAGCATGTTGAGCACTAGCAGGAAAATATTTCTGAAAGAAAGCATTGACTAAACCCATCGGGCTCTCAATAGATCCAGGAGATAAATCATTAAACCAAGTTTTAGCTTCATCTTTCAATGAGAAAGGGAAAATTTTAGTAACAAAGTAACTGCGTTTCTTAATATCATCAGAAAACAAACTACTAGAGTAGAGAGAGTTCATATGTTCTACAGCACTTTCATTTTCAGTTCCTCGAAAAGGTTCTTTCTCAGCAATAGTTATAAAAGACAAGTCCACAGAGAAATCATAATCTTTATCTTTTATATTTATGGGAGATGTAGCAAATTTAGCATCAGGAGAAAGTTTATAGTTGACAGCACGTCTTTGAAGAAGATTTTTAATAGCATTAACATCTTTAGAGGTATCACAATTCATGCATTCATCAATAAAGTCATCATCAAGTTCAACATAAGTTTCCTCAAGATCATCACTAGTAGTTTCTCTCGTTTCAGGTGAATAAGCAGGTGTAACAGGAGTTTCATTAGGTGTTTCAGTATTTTCAATTTGTTTAGATTTAGCAATTGTAGCATCTAGAAAAGGACCTAGTGAACCTCTTTCATCAAGCACAGTAGAAGCATCATCAAATTCATCAGAAACATTCTCAGATTCAGCAGAAGTAGCAGCACGTGAAGCATGTGCATGTGGTGGTGTGACAAGTTGACTTATAACAGACGGTGAATCAAGAGCAGCAGAAGTGTTCAGAGTTGTACCTCTCCTTGTAGTGGATGGCAATATGCGAACCTTATCATCACGAGGTTTACCCATGATGAATGAATTGCAGCGACAGTATGACTCCCTGGTGAGCTTATAAATAGAGCTATGCTCCCCGGCAACGGCGCCAGAAAATAGTCTTGATGACCCACAAGTATAGGGGATCGCAACAGTCTTCGAGGGAAGTAAAACCCAAATTTATTGATTCGACACAAGGGGAGCCAAAGAATATTTATAAGCCTTGACAGATGATTGTCAGTTCAGCTGCACCTGGAAGTAGACTTGCTCGACACAGTTTATCAGTAGCAACAGTTTTATGACAGTAGCAGTAGTGAAATAATAGCAGCAGAAATAAAGACAGCAGTAATAATTGCAGTAGACAGCAGGATTAAAATACTGTAGGCATAGGGATGGATGAACGGGCGTTGCATGGATAAGATAATTCATGAAATAGTCATACATAGGGCAATTGCAGTAAATAATAATAAGGTATCCAAGTAATAATCAATCATAGGCATGTGTTCCGTATTTAGTCGTACGTGCTCGCAATGAGAAACTTGCACAACATCTTTTGTCCTACCAGCCCGTTTGCAGCGGGGCCTCAAGGGAAACTACTGGTAATTAAGGTGCTCCTTTTAATAAAGCACCGGAGCAAAGCATTAACACTCCGTGAACACATGTGATCCTCACGTCGCAACCATCCCCTCCGGTTATCCCAATTTCTGTCACTTTGGGGCCTCGGGTTCCGGACAGTGACGTGTGTATACAACTTATAGATATGATCCAAAACAATAATTATTCTCATGATTCAATAACATGTTCAGATCTGAGATCATGGCACTCGGGCCCTAAGTGTCAAGCATTAAGCATAACAAGTTGCAACAATGACATAAAGTACTACATGGATACTAGGCACCATGCCCTAACAATCTCACAATTATTACATGAACGATCTCATCCAATCCCTACCATCCCCTCAGCCTACAGCAGGGAATTACTCACACATGGATGGGGAAGTCATGGATGGTTGATGGAGAGGCGGCGGTGATGATGATGGCGATGATCTCCTCCAATTCCCCGTCCCGGCAGGGTGCCAGAACGGAGTTTCTGATCCCCGAAATAGGGTTTTCGATGGCGGCGGAGCTCTGGAGGTTTTTGGAAAAAGCGTCGATCCCCCTGACGTTTTTAGGTCAGAGGCAATAAGTAGTCCAAAGGGGAGCGTCGGGGCCACGCGAGGCGCCCTCACCAGGCCTCGGCGCGGCCCCACCTCTGCCGCGCCGAGGGTGCGTGTGGGGCCCCCGTGGTCCCTTTCGCTTCATCTTCTGGCTCCGTGGGTCTTCTGGGAAAATAGAATTTCTGTAATTTTTCGTGAATTTTCCCAAAACTTTGACTTTCTGCACAAAAACAAGACACCAGGGCAATTCTGCTGAAAACAGCGTTAGTCCGTGTTAGTTGTATCCAAATCACACAAGTTAGAGGAAAAACAACAACAAAAGTGTTTGGCAAAGTAGATACGTTTTGGACGTATCATTGAGAGAGGTTCATATGATGGGGAGACAATTTACTTGGGCAAATAGTCTCCCTGAGCCGACATACGAGAAGCTAGACCGAGTACTGATGGATTCCCGATGGGAGGAAAAATATCCATTAGTAACGGTACGTGCTTTGGAGCGTATTGAGGCCTTCTCGGACCATGCTCCCATATTTTTGTCTACCGGGTCATTGTTACCTCCTTTGAAGTCACAATTCAAGTTTGAATTAGGATGGCTGTTGCGGGATGGTTTTGATGATCTGGTTAAAAAGATATGGGCACAACCGGTTGTGGGTGTGAGCTCAATCCAAAGGTGGAATATTAAAATGCGTAAGTTGCGTAAATTCCTCCGTGGATGGGCGAGGCATACAACTGGTATGTTAAAAAAAGAAAAAGAGCGCTTGTTACCATTATTGATGAGCTTGATAAACTAGCAGAAATACGCCCTCTATCGGTACAAGAGATTGAACTAAAAAGTCAATCAAATGTGCAAGTGGGTTGTATGTTGCGGGAAGAAGAGCTAAAATGGTATCAAAGGTTTAAGGCCCAATTCATTCTGCAAGGGGATTCGAATACGAGGTACTTCCACAATGTCGCTAATGGCAGACATAGGAGGAAACTTATTCATTCTCTTCATCAGGATGAGGGCCTGATCGAGGGGCAAGACAAGCTCAAAGAATATATTACAGACTACTATAAAGGTCTGTTCGGTGCTCCGGAGGAAGGAAACTTCACTCTTGATGAGTCACGAACGGATGATATTACCCAAGTAACTCCGAAGGAAAATAACCTGCTCATCGCGCCCTTCTCTGAAGAAGAGATAAGCAAGGCGGTTTTCCAAATGGAGCATAATAAGGCGCCTGGGCCGGATGGATTACCAGCTGAGTTTTACTAGCATTTTTGGGAACCATTAAGTCTGATCTGTTAGAGTTATTCGGCTGTTTACATGCTGGACAACTCAAACTTTTTCGCCTTAATTTTGGGGAAATCGTTTTGTTGCCTAAGATTCAGGCGGCTGAGAGGATACAACAGTATCGGCTATATGCCTTCTGAATGTTAGCTTCAAGATCTTTACAAAAGTAGCGACTATTAGGTTGAATTCTATAGCAGATCATGTGGTTAAACCTACACAAACTGCTTTTATACAAGGGAGGAATATACTAGATGGGGTCGTGGTCCTACACGAGACCGTACATGAGATGCATACGAAGAAACTTAATGGGGTAATTTTCAAAATCGACTTTGAAAAAGCTTATGACAAAGTTAAGTGGCCATTTTTACTACAAACTTTGAGAATGAAAGGATTCTCTGACGAGTGGTGTGAATGGATCCGTAACTTTGTTGAGGGGGGAAGTGTGGCGATAAAAGTCAATGATGATGTCGGTCGCTACTTCCAAACAAAAAAGGGTTTAAGGCAAGGTGATCCTCTATCGCCTATACTATTTAATATAGTGGCAGATATGTTGACCATCACGATTGAACTGGCAAAAACGGATGGCCAGATTGAAGGGGTAGTTCCACATCTTGTCGATGAGGGACTTTCTATACTTTTAATATGCGGATGATACAATTCTCTTTATGGATCATGATTTGATAAGGCGATGAATCTGAAATTGATATTGTCAGCATTCGAGCAATTATCAGGATTAAAAATCATTTTCCATAAAAGTGAATTGTTTTGCTTCGGTGATGCACAGGACGCAGCTGCTCAGTACGACGAAATATTCGGTTGTGAGCAGGGTCAATTTCCTATAATGTACTTGGGCATACCAATACATTATCGAAAACTGACTAATGCGGAATGGAGACTGATACGTCTCCAACGTATCCATAATTTCTGCTGTTCCATGCTTATATTATACCATTTGCTACATTTTTATATACACTTCATATCACTTTTATGCATTTTCTGGGACTAACCTATTAACAAGATGCCACAGTGCCAGTTCCCTGTTTTCTGCTGTTTTTGGTTTCAGAAAGTTACTTCTGGAAATATTCTCGGAATTGCACGAAACAAAAGGCCAAGTCCCTATTTTCCAGCACGTACACGGAGTCCGAAGGAGAGACGAAGAGCCACGAGGTGGCCAAACCATAGGCGGCGCGGCAGGGGCCCACCGCGCCGCCTGGTGGTTTGGGCCCCTCGGGGGTCCGCCGACATCGCCCCTTCGCCTATTTATTCCCCGAGACGTGAAAACCCTAAAACACCGAGCCTTTCATCCAGAACATATTCGCTGCCGCCGCCGTCGTCAACCCTAACTCGGGGGGTTCTGAAGCTCTTCCCGGCACCCTGCCGGAGAGGGGAATCATCACCGGAGGGCTCTACATCGCCATGCCCGCCTCCGGAGTGATGCGTGAGTAGTTCATCCTTGGACTATGGGTCCATAGCAGTAGCTAGATGGTTGTCTTCTCCACTTGTGCCATCATGTTTAGATCTTGTGAGCTGCCTATCATGATCAAGATCATCTTATTGTAATGCTACATGTTGTGTTTGCTGGGATCTGACTTATATTGATACCTATGTGGAGCTGAATATTATATTATCATGTCTATGTCATTTGTGATCTTGCATGCTCTCCGTTACTTGTTGAAGCCTTGGCCAAGTGAATACTTGTGACTCCAAGAGGGGGTATTTATGCATGATAGTTGGGTTCAACCTCTATTTAACCTGACAGATAGTTGTTGTGTTGTTGCCACTAGGGGTAAAACAGCAATGCTTTATTCAAGGATGAATGTATTGTTTACATTACGCACATTACTTAATGCAATTGTCTGTTGCTTGCAACTTAATACTGGAAGGGGTACGGATGTTAACCGGAAAGTGGACTATTTAGGCATAGATGCATGCTGGATAGCGGTCTATGTACTTTGTCGTAATGCCCAAATGAATCTCATAGTAGACACCACAACTCACATGCATGTTATATGCACTTATCAATTGTCAATTGCCCAGCTGTAATTTGTTTACCCAGCATGTTAGTTATCTTATTGGAGAGACACCACTAGTGAACTGTGGACCCCGGTCCATTCTTTTACATCTGAAATACAATCTACTGCAATCATTGTTCTCTACTGTTTTATGCAAACAAACATCATTTCCATTCGATACGTTTAACCCTTTGTTTTCAGCAAGCCGGTGAGATTGACAACCTCACTGTTAAGTTGGGGCAAAGTAATTTGATTGTGTTGTGCAGGTTCCACGTTGGCACCGGAATCCCTGGTGTTGCGCCGCACTACACTCCTTCACCAACACCTTCGAAGCAAACCTCGTTTTCCTACTGGTTCGATTAAACCTTGGTTTCATACTGAGGGAAAACTTGCTGCTGCACTCATCATACCTTCCTCTTGGGGTTCCCAACTGACGTGTGACGTACAAGCATTGTTTCTGGCACTGTTGCCGGGGAGATATTCCCTCGTCAACTTAGCCACAACACGTTTTCTGGCGCCGTTGCCGGGGAAAACGAATTGCTTCTGCAAGGGGAGTCTCTCACACCCAATCTCTTTACTTTGTTATTTGTCTTGCTTAGTTTATTTTTATTTAGTCTTGTTTGCTCTCTTTATCAAAAACACAAAAAAATTAGTTACTTGTTTTTTTTATTTTGTTTTTCAAAATGAGTACTCCTGAGAACACTAAGTTGTGTGACTTCACTAGCACAAACAACAATGATTTCATATGCACTCCTATTGCTCCACCTGCTTCTAAGCAGAATTTTATGAAATTAAACCTGCTCTATTAAATCTTGTTATGAAAGAGCAATTTTCTGGTGTTAGTACTGATGATGCTGCTGCCCATCTTAATAACTTTGTTGAACTTTGTGAAATGCAAAAGTATAAGGATATGGATGGGGATATTATAAAACTGAAACTTTTTCCTTTCTCCTTGAGAGGAAGAGCTAAAGAATGGTTGCTTTCTTTGCCTAGAAATAGTATTGATTCTTGGACAAAATGCAAAGATGCTTTCATAGGGAAATATTATCCTCCTGCTAAGATTATATCCTTGAGAAGTAGCATTATGAATTTTAAACAACTTGATAATGAACATGTTGCTCAAGCTTGGGAAAGAATGAAATCTTTGGTGAAGAATTGTCCCACTCATGGACTGACTACTTGGATGATCATCCAAACCTTTTATGCAGGATTAAATTTTTCCTCAAGGAACTTATTGGATTCAGCCTCTGGAGGAACCTTTATGTCCATCACTTTAGGTGCAGCAACAAAGCTACTTGATGATATGATGATCAACTATTCCGAATGGCACACCGAAAGAGCTCCTCAAGGTAAGAAGGTAAATTCTGTTGAAGAAACCTCCTCTTTGAGTGATAAGATTGATGCTATTATGTCTATGCTTGTGAATGGTAGATCTCATGTTGATCCTAATAATGTTCCTTTAGCTTCATTGGTTGCTCAAGAAGAGCATGTTGATGTAAACTTCATTAAAAACAACAACTTCAACAACAATGCTTATAGGAATAATTTTGGTAGCAACAACTATAAGCCTTATCCTTCAAATGGTTATGGCAATTCTTATGGTAATTCCTACAGCAACAATAGAAGTGTGTCCTCTGATCTTGAAGCTATGCTTAAAGAATTTATTAGCACACAAAAAGCTTTCAATAAAACTGTTGAGGAAAAGTTTGAAAAAATTGATGATCTTGCTCTAAAGTTGATAGTCTTGCTCATGATGTTGAAATTCTAAAACTGAAAGTTATGCCTAATGAAGTTAAAGATACTAAGTCATTTGCTACAGCAAATGCCATCCAAGTTCGAATTGATAATAATATTAGGATGTTGGCTGAATTGCATGCTAGGTGGGAAAAAGAGGAAGAACTTGAAAAAGAGAATAGTATAGTTAGAGTTTGTACTATCACCACCACTAGTAATGCTAATGTTTACATGCTAGTAAGCCTCCTACTATTGATGGTAATGTTATTGGTGTTGGTAATGTCTCTACTACTTCTGCAAAGCGTTTGAAATTGCCTAAAACTGCTGAAACTTTTTCTGATAAAAGTGCTGAAATTTTTCAAACTATTGGAGACAATGGTTCCACCACCATTGACAATAATGATTTTGATTTTGATGATTGTAACATCTCTGAAGTTATTATGTTCTTGCAAAAATTAGCTAGAAGTCCCAATGCTAGCACTATTAATTTGGCTTTTACAAAGCATATTACAAATGCTCTTTTGCAAGCTAGGGAGGAGAAGTTGAAACTTAAAGCTTCTATTCCTAGGAAATTAGAAGATGGTTGGGAACCCATCATTAAGGTAAAGGTGAATGATTTTATTGCAATGCCTTGTGTGATCTTGGTGCAAGTATTTCAGTTTTGCCCAAGAAGCTTTATGATATTCTTGATTTGCCACCTTTGGAACATTGTTATTTGGATGTTTTTCTCGCTGATAATGCTATGAAGAAACCTTTGGGGCGAGTTAATGATGTTTTTATTACAGTAAAAATAACCTTGTCCCCGTTGATTTTATTGTTATGGATATTGAATGCAATGCATCTTGTCCTATTGTTTTGGGAAGACCTTTTCTTCGAACTGTTGGTGCCATCATTGATATGAAAGAAGGTAATATAAGGTACCAATTTCCTCTCAAGAAAGGTATGGAACACTTCCCTAGGAAGAGAATGAAGTTACCTTTTGACTCTATTGTTAGAGCAAGTTATGATGTTGATGCTTCTTCTCTTGACAACACTTGATTTTCACTTTCTGCGCCTAGCTGAAAGGCGTTAAAGAAAAGCGCTTATGGGAGACAACCCATCGTTTTTATTTGCTGTTATTTTTGTTTTCTTTGAGTCAAGGAGTTTTGTTACTTCTGTAGCAACTCCTTTGTATCTTTATTTTATCGCAATGTTGTGCCAAGTAAAGTTCTATATTGAAAGTTGATGCAAGATTTGGATTTCTGCGCAGTGACAGATTTTTAGCTGTCACGGATTTGAGCTTATCTCCCTGTAGAAAATTCAAAAATTCTGAAAAAATCACGCATATTCCTGAGATATGTACGCAACTTTCATTATTTTAGGCCAGATCCATCTGAGCAACTTAAGTGCCTCGAAAAAATTCGTCATTCCAGACTGTTCTGTTTTTGACAGATTCTGCCTTTTGTTTTGCATTCGCTCTTTTACTGTGTTTGTGTGGATTTCTTTGCTCCACAAAGCATTGGTGGCTGTAGCTAATGTCCAGAAGCTTTGGGATTGATTGTATCATTACAGAATATGAGAATTTTTGATTATGCACTAACCCTCTAATGAGAACTGTCTTGAGTTTGGTGTGAAGGAAGTTTTCAAGGATCAAGCGAGAAGGGTGATATTATGTGATCAAGAAGAGTGAAAAGCCTAAGCTTGGGGATGCCCCCGTGGTTCATCCCAACCATATTCAGAGAGACTCAAGCGTCTAAGCTTGGGGATGCCCAAGGCATCCCCTTCTTCATCAACAAACTTATCAGGTCATCTCTAGTGAAACTATATTTTAATTCTTTCACATCTTATGCGCTTTACTTGGAGCGTCTGTGTGTTTTTATTTTTGTTTTTGTTTGAATAAATTCGGATCCTAGCAATCCTTGTGTGGGAGAGAGACACGCTCCGCTTTTTCATGTGAATACTCATGTTCTTCACTTATATTTGTTGAGTATTCTTAACTAGCTACTGCAGTGCTTTTAGCTCCTGTTTTTCATGCATCTCTTCGAGCTGTTAGCACTTGTTTATAAATACTCTCTTGCTGCATTATATTATCATTTGGAGAGTTTATGTTTAAATAAATTGATTGGTGTTTGTTTGGAAGAAAGAAAATGCTACATGTAGTAGTTGGTATTGGAAAAGACATATGCATTCTTGTAGATCATTGTCTTGTTTTGATTTGATGCTTTGCAATTGTTTTGAGCTCTCAAGTAGATCATGTTTAAGCTCTTGCATCATGTAGTTAAAGCCTAGTAGTGGAGAACTACCGTAGAGCTTGTTGAGACTTGGGATGCATATTTGTTCTCTCTAAGGTCTAGATATTTTCTGGTAAAATGTTTGAGCAACAAGGAAGACAGTGTAGAGTCTTATAATACTTGCAATATGTTTTTATGTGATTCTTGCTGTACCGGTTTATACTTGTGTTTGCTTCAAACAACCTTGCTAGCCTAAACTCTGTACTGAGAGGGAATGCTTCTCGTGCATCCAAAACTTGAGCCAAAACCCATGCCATTTGTGTCCACCATACCTACCTACTATGTGGTATTTCCTGCCATTCCAAGTAAATATTTCATGTGCTACCTTTAAACTATTCAAAACTTTATTACTCCTTATTTGTGTCAATGTTTTATAGCTCATGAGGAAGTATGTGGTGTTTTATCTTTCAATCTTGTCATTTACTTCTGACAGACTTTCACCAATGGACTAGTGGCATATACATCCGCTTATCCAATAATTTGCAAAAAGAGCTGGCAACGGGGTGCCCAGCCCCAATTAATTACAACTTTCATTAATAATTCTCTTCACATGTTTTGCCCTGATTTATCAGTAAGCAACTTAATTTTGCAAATAGACACTCCTCCATGGTATGTGAATGTTGGAAGGCACCCGAGGATTCGGTTAGCCATGGCTTGTGTAAGCAAAAGGTTGGGAGGAGTGTCATCTATAAAGAAACTAAAATACATGTGTAAACAAAAGAGAAGAGGGATGATCTACCTTGCTGGTAGAGATAACGTCCTTCATGGGAGCCGCTCTTGAAAGTCTGGTTGACAAGGGGGTTAGAGTGCCCACTACCATTCGTTGACAACAACAAACACCTCTCAAATACTTATTTTGTGCTCTCTATATGCTTTCGAAAACTTAAAAAGCTCTAGCACATGATTTAATCCCTGCTTCCCTCTGCGAAGGGCCTATCTTTTACTTTATGTTGAGTCAGTTTACCTACTCCTTTCTATCTTAGAAGCAAACACTTGTGTCAACTTTGTGTGCATTGATTCTTACATGTTTACTTATTGCACTTGTTATATTGCTTTATGTTGACAACTATCCATGAGATATACATGTTACAAGTTGAAAGCAAATGCTGAAACTTAATCATCCTTTGTGTTGCTTCAATGCCTTTTACTTTGAATCTATTGCTTTATGAGTTACCTCTTATGCAAAACTTTTTGATGCTTGTCTTGAAAGTACTATTCATGAAAAGTTTTTGCTTATATGATTCATTGTTTACTCTTTATCTATTTGTTAGCAAACTATAGATCATTGCTTTGAGTCACTTCATTCATGACATGAGCCTTGCAATATATTGATCAAGATTGTGTGAAAGCATGTCTCCTCAGAAATTATTTGTTGTTATCGTTTTACCTACTCGAGGACGAGTAGAACTAAGCTTGGGGATGCTTGATACGTCTCCAACGTATCCATAATTTCTGCTGTTCCATGCTTATATTATACCATTTGCTACATGTTTTATATACACTTCATATCACTTTTATGCATTTTCTGGGACTAACCTATTAACAAGATGCCACAGTGCCAGTTCCCTGTTTTCTGCTGTTTTTGGTTTCAGAAAGTTACTTCTGGAAATATTCTCGGAATTGCACGAAACAAAAGGCCAGTCCCTATTTTTCCACACGTACACGGAGTCCGAAGGAGAGACGAAGAGCCACGAGGTGGCCAAACCACCGGCGCGGCAGGGGCCCACCGCGCCGCCTGGTGGTTTGGGCCCCTCGGGGGTCCGCCGACATCGCCCCTTCGCCTATTTATTCCCCGAGACGTGAAAACCCTAAAACACCGAGCCTTTCATCCAGAACATATTCGCTGCCGCCGCCGTCGTCAACCCTAACTCGGGGGGTTCTGAAGCTCTTCCCGGCACCCTGCCGGAGAGGGGAATCATCACCGGAGGGCTCTACATCGCCATGCCCGCCTCCGGAGTGATGCGTGAGTAGTTCATCCTTGGACTATGGGTCCATAGCAGTAGCTAGATGGTTGTCTTCTCCACTTGTGCCATCATGTTTAGATCTTGTGAGCTGCCTATCATGATCAAGATCATCTTATTGTAATGCTACATGTTGTGTTTGCTGGGATCTGACTTATATTGATACCTATGTGGAGCTGAATATTATATTATCATGTCTATGTCATTTGTGATCTTGCATGCTCTCCGTTACTTGTTGAAGCCTTGGCCAAGTGAATACTTGTACTCCAAGAGGGGGTATTTATGCATGATAGTTGGGTTCAACCTCTATTTAACCTGGGATAGTGACAGCAAGTTCTAAGGTTGTAGATGTGTTGTTGCCACTAGGGGTAAAACAGCAATGCTTTATTCAAGGATGAATGTATTGTTTACATTACGCACATTACTTAATGCAATTGTCTGTTGCTTGCAACTTAATACTGGAAGGGGTACGGATGTTAACCGGAAAGTGGACTATTTAGGCATAGATGCATGCTGGATAGCGGTCTATGTACTTTGTCGTAATGCCCAAATGAATCTCATAGTAGACACCACAACTCACACATGCATGTTATATGCACTTATCAATTGTCAATTGCCCAGCTGTAATTTGTTTACCCAGCATGTTAGTTATCTTATTGGAGAGACACCACTAGTGAACTGTGGACCCCGGTCCATTCTTTTACATCTGAAATACAATCTACTGCAATCATTGTTCTCTACTGTTTTATGCAAACAAACATCATTTCCATTCGATACGTTTAACCCTTTGTTTTCAGCAAGCCGGTGAGATTGACAACCTCACTGTTAAGTTGGGGCAAAGTAATTTGATTGTGTTGTGCAGGTTCCACGTTGGCACCGGAATCCCTGGTGTTGCGCCGCACTACACTCCTTCACCAACACCTTCGAAGCAACCTCGTTTTCCTACTGGTTCGATTAAACCTTGGTTTCATACTGAGGGAAAACTTGCTGCTGCACTCATCATACCTTCCTCTTGGGGTTCCCAACTGACGTGTGACACGCATCAAGCATTTTCTGGCGCTGTTGCCGGGGAGATATTCCCTCGTCAACTTAGCGCTTAGCA